>UFQX01000792.1:273950-342993 GCA_900497675.1 Arapaima gigas
CAAATTAGAAACTGAACATATGAATAACTGTTAAGTCATTGTGACCATGGAAAAAAGTAAAGTTAAATGTACCGTGAGTTTCTGTGACCTAAATATTAACAGTCCAAGGTAGCATTTCTTTTGGAAACTAGGAATGTTTTACCTGTGTTTTGTGTGCAGCTTGGCTCATGTGGATAAATAAGAACACTGATTTAGAGAACCTTGGAGAACCAAACAACAGTGTGTTTATGTGTGAAATTTGAAGATCTAAAAATACAGAATCAGATGGCAATGTACTGCATCCCCTGTATATGGTCCTTTATGTCAAACTAATAATGTGTGAGGAATAGCTGTAAAGGGACTTATTGGTGATATAGGGTAACCTTTTTGTACATCAGAATCAATGTTACAATAGCAAACGTTCTTAAGTACTTATGACTATTTGGAATGCTTGCCCAGTGCAGGTGGTTTCCATCAATGCATATGGCAAAAGTTTGACAAAGCCTACATAAAACTACTTATACATTTTCATTTATTCGTTCAGCAGACACTTTCCCCAAAAGTGATGTACAACTCAGGTTATGCAAAAGCTAGCCTAGATGGCACTGGGGAAGGATTGATGTGACCTTGCTACTAGTCCTTTATTCACAGCAATCTGTAAAGAAATGAGAAGGAAGCAGCTGAAGCAATTTCAGGGTTACATATTTGAGTGGAAATTCCAAGGTACCAGAAGAGAGGGCAGAATAAGATGAGGATGTGAAGTAAAGTGCTCTGGAGGGGGCAATTATGAACTAGCCCACTGCAGCCAGCTAAGCCTAGTGCAGAACTTTGCTGCTCAAGAGGGGAATATTGTGGATTTTACTGAAGGACACACAGTTAGCTGTGCCAACCTGACAGAGCCTCAGGGGCTCCTCAGACTCAACAGAAATATTTTGTTAGTTGCACAAACTGAGAACCAGGTTCTGACAAAAAAAACCTTCTCAGATAGTTTCTTCATAAGTGATGTAGGCACTCATAAGAGTCTGCCAATAGTGTTATGCAATGCAATTTAAACTCCTTTTGTTCATCCATGTGAGAACCATATTAAACAGAAGGGTTCATACCTTGGACTAAACAGCCTGTCTTCACCTGCTTTTGTACCACCATATGGTAGATGGCAGGGGAAAGAAAGGCTTTTTTTCTTTCAAAACAGCAACCTGTCATTTACAGATTCGGATAATAGTATCCTTTCATTTCTGGATTTTTGCCGACCTTCTGAAAATGTCAATTTGCTTCAGAGCTGTGACACCTGCTGTTCAAGGAAATTCCTGGAAATTCCCTGTATTTTCCTTTTTGAAAACATTAAGTTTGTTGTTTACATGGCAAAGGCTGCTCCAGTTCAGCATGCAGACAGAAGATAAATACATTTAGAACTGCTATTTGCTATACATAATTCAACACCTCGTTTAAAGCATTGATGTTAATGTCCCCAACACGTTTTGCTGAAATATACATTCATTATATTTGACATTCTTACCACAACATAATGTGATAGGTTGACCATTGAATTACAGCAAATGAAATGGCAGCTATCCTTTGATAATAAGAGCAAAAAACATATAACGCTATAATGCTTTTAGGGTATAACTCTAAATATTAGACCATGCAGATGGAAGAAATGAAAACTCAAAGCACTGCTGGTACATTTGATGCCTAAAATCCATTCCAAAGACTCAACTGGCATGCAATGTTATTCTTAGCAGAAGCGCTCAAAATAAAAATGGTGTAAAATCCAAATGAGAGAAGCCGCAACAGCATCCAAAATTGAGGGTTTTTTCCCCCTCAGATTATTTTCATTACTTCTTTAAAAAGAAAAAAAAAACATATGTTTGAATATGTTAAGGGCCCACACACTGGACTGTGCAGACTTCAGGGGAAAAAAGATAATCACTTCAATATGCAGGCTGACACTGTAATAAAGTTGTCCACTGTCATGGGTAATTATATTACAAAACTCATCAAGGTATAGATTAATTTATGTGCAGTATAAATGAGAGCTTTATTAACTGGGGAGAAGGGCAGGCAGCAACCAACGTACAGAAATTACTATACCAGAGGAAAAGCAATTCCAGCATTATTTGTTTATAAAAATTATTATGTAGCTGGGTCAAAAGTGACCTCTTCATGTGTGTCTGCAGACCTTTAATAGCATTATAAAGAACAAGCAAGTGGAACGCCGTTTTAATTAGTGTAATGTAAGCCCTGAAGTGATCATTCTAACAAAGTTGGGGACATTGTTCCATGTTGGGGTGATATGCAGTACACTGACTATATGGGCTTTCTTTTGAATGTTAACACTGTTGTTTATAGTCACTGAAAAGTACTCATGGATCTGAATCTTGTAGCTTACATATATTTTAAAGACCTTTTGTATGAAGCCCTCTAGAGAAAGTACAGATGTCAAACTATGATTGTTTATACAAGATGTCAAAGTGTCCCATTTAATCAAGTGGGCAGTCAGCACTCTAGAAAAGACCATTCGCCATTGTGTGTCCCTGCTCTTTGCTGCCAGTGGAGAATGTCTGAGATGTCTCAAATGGAATTTGAGTACTCATGAGTGATTATAACATTCAACAGGGTTATTAGTGCAAGTTAAAAAGTGCACTGGGGTCATTGTCTTGGCAAAAAAGTACTCGATGGGCATTAAAGCTGCTGTTCACTGGGGGCATTAGAGCGAAGGCTTAGGTTACATTGGAATTGTCCTCCAAGTTCACTGGGGAACTTAGTCCAACTGGAAATAAAGAGCACTGAGAATAGCCGAACAAGTCACTGAATGAGACCTCCCACGAGTACAGAACAAACACTTTGTTTTCACAAAAAATCTAACGTGGCAGGGTTATAGTTTCTCCAGAGTTGTCACAGTGTAACAGATGCAAACAGAATACAATTTCATTTTATTTTTAAATTTCTGAATTAACGAGGATGAGTACAAAGTGTAAAGTTCTTTTTGTAAATTGTCCTATATATAAGTGCATGTGCTGTTTCAAATTACCGGCGGCCAAGGTTCTGAAGTTTGCTTTGGATTATTTCCAGAAGCCTTCAGCCAGTAGTTTTGAAAAAATATACATATAAAATTGATAAACAAGCATATGCTACAAATTGTTAAAAATTTAATCTTTGTGAAGATGATGACCAACTACAATAATAATAATAATAATAATAATGATAATAATAATAATAATAATAATAATAATAATAATAATATGGCAGATGTTTTCCAGTGTATTTTTAAATGTACATGCTGTCTAACTGTTACTTAGATAAATTCCTTAAAATCTAAGAAATATATCCATTTTGTTTGTTTCTTTGTTTTTTGTGCTGGGTTTCAGGAGGCTGTCACAACTTTCTGAGTCATCAAGAAGTGTATTACTGTTATCAAGTGTCAAGAACCATTTTTTGTCATACTTCAATTGGTGTAGAAACAACAAAATACAGTACCCTTGCTCCACAGTGCCGAGTCCACTTAATAGAAAGAAGTAAATAAATAAGTAGATAAATATTAAAGGCAAGCTAGAGTAGAGCTGTGTGGAGATTAGTGCAAACATAATGTACAAACAGACAGTGGACAAGGACAATTGTGGTGGTTGTGGAGATATGTCCAAGTGTCCAAGCCATAAGCATTAGAGGCCCAAAGCAAACCACTGAGTTGCTGTCGATGTGGAGGAGCACAGGAGGACCATTGTTCCTTTTACATTCATTTGCTTTCATTCAAAGGACTAGAGGGAAAAGGCACCAGAATCTCACAGGAGCGGATTTCACCTTTCCAGTACAATGGATGGAAGTGACTCATTTCAAACCAGGAGCGCTTTCAAGAGAACAAAAACAGTGCCCACAGCTGCCTTAGTTTTAAAGCAATGTATATTTTTAATTCTCAGATGGGAATGCCTTTTTTGTTGCTACCGATTTAACATCTTCAAATGAATTGGTATCAATAGCTTATAGTTTGAAATGGCATAATCTGCAAAACAATTGTGTTACTTATGTTTGGATATGTGTGTATTCTTTGCAAAAAATATTTTTGGAATCATAAAGAGTGGAAGAACTATTCTGTAAATGGCTGCAAAAGTTTACACAACGTCCAATGTCCTCCTGTAATTTGTATGGTTGTCTTGTGCCTGTAGTTCCATGGGACTGATTTTACATAATGTTTCCTTTTCTGAATTCACTCACAAACATTTTCCTCAACAGCTCAGAAGGACAGTCTCCTGACTGTTGTGCAAACAGCCACATCAACTAAATACTACATGAAACTTAATTTGTTCTTTCAGATTTAATGTAATGAATCATCTCTGGGGTCGCCTGCCAGTGGACCTTGCAGGTCTATTGGCCTAATAATATTTGCAGAAATGCCAGAATAAATGGCCTATATGCTTATGAATGATAAGAAATTGCAACTGCCCTGCGGCTGCTTTTACTGTTCATGTGTTGTTCACATGTTCATTCATGCGTTGGCCTGATTTTTAGCATGTCTTATAATCTTACACCTTCCTATATTCAATTTATTCTCAATATACTACATGCGTATTCATCCATAGTTTTCATACTACAAAAGCAAGAACTGGATTTTGCAGATAGGAGGCACATCCAGAGCCCAGTGGACTGAATGGAGTGTTTACAAGGCCCCAACATATTATATTTTGGAAGTTCCTGAGAACAGAAGGTCAACACAGCAGAGAAGGAGTCAATAAATCAATCAATTTTTTCACTTAGTGCTTTTTCTCAAGTACTCACTGTACAGGTAATTTTCCAGAAGGAGAACTGGAAAGAAAGCCTATCCCAGGCTGCCGGCTACTATCTGTACCCCAGCATGCACTTTACTCTGCAAAAGTGCATCAGGCCCCTTGAGTTAGAGCTGACTCAGATGACTGGAAGGGCCTTCACAAGACCTTCCCCATATCAGTGTTGCAGTTCTAATGCACTTAAGTTGACCACAACACATTAAAGGGAAAAAAATATTACTTTGATGCTCCTGACTGTATTCTGGAATCGGAATCTTTTAAAAGGTTGACAGGTATAATGATATACTGTAATATTGTCCTTGGCATCTTGGCTGCTGAGAACTGTACATTTATGTGAACATATGGACTGGAAATTGGATCCAGCACCTCCTTTGGACTGCTGAGTTGGTTTGGTTAAGTACACATCCATATTGCATCAGGCTGGCTACACAGGGATTCTCAGAGTGCTAATAATGCTGTTTGTGAAATTTTATCACAACATAGCAGCACAAAAATGCAGGGGGGCATTTTCTATGAAAGGTTTTCTAGTTTACACACTTCTGTCATATCTTTAACATTGGTTCTAAACAATAAAATCCAAAGCAAGCCTATAGTTTATAGCAATCTAGAGGAAGCTGAAAAAACGGCAGCCAATGAAAATAAGGTTTTATGATAAAATTGTACACTGCCACTTGGAATTCTTGCTGGATACTGACAAATGTTGACATTGAATCTGGCTTTTTGTGTTGAATTTGAAAAGACAGACAGCTTATTTTCGACTCAGCAAACATGACAATATACCAAAGCTCTTGAGGAAATGAAAGGGTTGCCCCTGAGGCTTGTATGGCAGCTCCAACTTTAAGGGTCTGAAATGTGGAACTAGGAGTAAGACTTGCAGAGATGCAGAGCTTGTGAACCATCGCACCTGTTTGCTTATGGAAGTTAATTACAGGGGCGGGGAGGAACATGAATGCTTAACTGGCTTCCTCTTTGCCAAGCAGTGAGATACAGTTATACACTGTGATAACAGAGCAAAGACACAGTTTGGAACACTGCAGAATTGTCATTTAGGAATGGAGGAAGAGCAGCAGCATGTTGAAGAGAAAGTGATCCTGATTTCACTCTCCACTGGACTGGGGGCTGTGCATATGTCAAATGCTTTCAAATTACTGTGCTGTGTTGTTTTTTTCTCATTTAATAGCAATTATCCTTACTCTCTGGCTATTTCAGTTTGATCCTAGAGGACTGTGAGAGGTTTTCTGGCTATCCTTACAACTAAAAGTTCAGTTGGTGAACTAATTGGTAAATTGAATCAGGTCATTTTAATCTCACCTGAAAGAAAATTGCGCTGGAGTCTTTCCTTAAGTTTTTAAGCTGACTCACCAGTTTTGTTGTGAGAGGGTGGGTGTTTTTTTTTTGAATGTGGCACTTACAGTGAAAATATGACATATCCAAATGTCCCTCATCCAGGTAGGTCCTCTACTTGTTTTGCTGTATTCTGGACTGGATCAGATGGCATGAGCATATGGCTGGAATTCAGGGTAAGACAGTAACCAGAAAGGGGGCAGTTGGGTCATATCTGCATGTCTGTTGCTGCATGTGTCAGTTAAAGATCTGAGCCTAAAGTGTGGCCTTGGTCACTGTTGTCTGATGGGTGGGTTAATTGTTCTAACTCAATTTTTGAAGGAACTGGTTAGCTTTCACCCCATTGGTAGATTTCATGCCTTGGACACAGATTTCTTCCGGTATATTTTTATGTGCAATGTCTATGCCAGCTATGATGACGTCTCTTACTGTCAATTTTTGCTCCTCACTATACATGCTTTTGTTCATTACTATGTGGACCTTTTGGTCATGACTGATTTCAATGGAATATGTTAAATGCATATGAATGAAATTGGTCTTCAGCACAAATAAGTGCTGTTAAGGAAATATAGGGCCTTGTTTAATTTGTAATCAAACTAAACTAGTTTACCCCTTGTCACAACATCATGAAATGGTCAAGTAGAAAACCCGCATGTTTCTTGGAAATACTAACTTGACTATCATAAGCGTAGTAAAATGCAGGTCTGGGGGAAACTTCCCTTAATGTTCACGCTACCTTAATAGGTCCCTCTGGTACATCTACAGAACCACATTAAACACTATTATTAAGACATTGTGTCAATAAATGACTATAAGAATCATCCAATGTGTAACACAAGCACAAAAATTGTATTTCTTTTCACCAAACACAGAAATCCATAGCAGACTTATAATGCAACGTAAAGCATACTGGTGGTGGGCAGCCAGATATGACTAATTCACACAACAACCATCTCAGTAACTCAGCTTTTTGTAACTCAAAAATAACAGATGCACAATATATCAGATGGCTAATAAACATAAATAAAACAAAACATATACACTCTGATTCAAGGGATGATGGCAAGATCGTAACCCAACCACTACAATGTTTTTCATCCCTCGATACCTTACAATTGGTTAACCCACTGGTTTCTGTTACTCATGGCACTAGTAGTAATAGTAGTATTAGTAGTTGTATTACATTGCTAAAAAAATTATAATCATAATAATAATGAAAAAGTTTAACTACTTGTAGTTCTATTACTTCATTGCAAGTGACACGTTCTGCCTGAGTCATGATTTATCACTTATTGCTTTGTCAAGCCCTCTATATTTCTATTTCTTGTCTCTGTTCCTGGTTAGTGGTGAAAATTGAAATATCTCTAGTGTGTGGTTACTGAGGAAACATTCACATCTCTGCAGTGAGCTGCCCTGCCACAAGCATAGTAACACTGGCCCAGATCCTGAAAGATAACGTTACTGTGACTCACCAATTGTCTTATGGCTTCCAAACGTGTATTTTGGTGTACATTCAGTCACGAGGTAGCAGCTGAGGGGAAATGCAACCACTTACCAGCAACCAGCACAAAAGCAGATGACAGCAATGGCTGCATGAAGATTGGCAGGTTTCTGGCAGCAGGTCACTATTTAATAGCTTCAAGCTGTGAGTCCCCAGAAGACGAACCATATAAGTGTGTTGGCATTACAAATCACACATCAGTTTTATAGCCAAATTCATGTTTGTTTAAACTAACTAAACTAACATAAGGACCATTTCCATAGGTCTATTAGAGTTGTAGAGTGCTTCCACTTTCTTTTGGAACTCTGGGATTTTAAAAATTAATTTCCATATCTTTTCAGTTACGTAAAACATTTTATCAAAACGATATCAACAGCTGCTCATATATGGGTAGTATGGCTATTTTTATATTCATGCAGGGTTTACACAAGGGGCTGTAAGGCATCCACATATCTCATGGCTGATAAAGACATGAATTTGCTAACTGGGAATACTGATTGTGTTAGTCTTTTCTTTTATCTGCCTTTAAACTTCCCGGTTCTCATTCCAAGTCATGCAAACAATTTATTTTTTGAGCGAGTTCCAGTGCTGACGTAAAGAGAAAGTGTTTCAGAGAAGAACTTTGTTACAAGGAACTAAACTATTTTAAAACAGTACATGGTGATAAGTCATTTCATATAGAAAAAAACATCCTGATCCTTTAACTCAGTCTGTCTGGATTTTATTTTCCATGAAAAATACTATACTTGAGGAACAGCAGTGTCTTGTAGCTCTCAATCTTGATCACATGCTTTTGCGCTAAGCATTCCATAAAAATCAGTAGAAATGGGTTTGGTGGCTTGAAAACAGACACCAAGCAAACTTTTGTTCCAATGCACAAAAGACATGTCCAGGTCTGTGCAGACCAGCTTGGCAGCGATTCATATCAAGATCTGTCTTCCCTTTCCTTGCTTCCATGCTAGTATACCATAGCTCCACCTTCCAGATGCATTAAATCCACTTATACCCATTGGTTGAGGTGAATCCCATGATGGAACATATTATATAATGCTGTTATATGTTACTGAAGAACTTGACCTCTTGGTGGTTGAGATGGTATTAAGTTGCATTAGAATTAGAACAAGTACAACAAAAGGATTTTAAATGACTGCAGAATGGGACTGTTACACTTGGCTTTTGGCTGCCTTCTTTGCACTCATTATTGTCTTTGGGACACAAACACTGCAACTTTTGGGCTTCCTCTTGCATTCATTAATTTCAGAACTAAAACATTTCAAGGGAAGATAGATCTTTATTAAAAACATATGTCCAACTAAAAATGGGCAGCAAGTATTGTGGTGGGTAAGGATACATATTTGTGAAGGTTGATGCTGCTGTTTTAAAGCAGGATGAACACTGAGAAATGCATTCTCCACTTTTAAATGGGTTTTGAATTGCTGCCGAATCTTTATTTGTCCCACTCACATGTTTGCATATTAGCATCTGCACTTCATAATATAATTTGGTGATACTCATTATCTGGCCATGCCTTGTGAGGGCATGGCTGCCATGTGCAGAAGGGAATCTGATAAAGCAGTCTGGGTTAGAGGAGCACACTCACAGTGGAGGGGGATTTGAGCCCCAATTCTCTCAGAACAATAAAAACTCTTTATATGAAATGCCGTTGGCAAGGTTCTCAAATATGGATTGTCCAAACTTTTTACTTGTCTTTCTGCTGGATGCTTGTCTGAGAAGCATAAAGCAGCTGACAGAACTAAGACAAGACAAATAGAGTAAGTGCCTCAAAATAAAAACGTCATTAACGTGTGATATATATTTTTAGTTGGTAGGAGGGTTTGTTTGCCTCTAATGTAACATACCTCTTTCCTATCTTTTGCTACTGTGAAATAAACTTTGAAACTTAATTATCTCATGGTCATTTTCCTGTTCTTTGAGTAGCCTCACAACTCACCTCAGTAACTCCAGCGTGAAATGTTCATTCTTGAGATCATACTTACTATGAGGTCAGACACAAAGGTGAATTGTTTATTTATGCACAATATCAAAACTGCAGAGATTAACTGTGTGTATTTCAAGAGCTGGTCCTGACCAGTATGCATCAATACGTATACTGTGTATGTAATACATTTTCATTAGTGTATTAGATTGCTGAAATGTCACTGCAAATGAACTCTCTCAGTCTCAGCCTCACTACTACTGGATTATATCTCCTCAAAAAGAGAAAGATGGGTCGTTCCATATAGAATCAATCAGACTGACAGGTTTTGACCTTTTGATTTAAAAATAAAAGTAGCACCATGTTTGTGCATAGAGATTGGATGCTTGTAATAGGTTACAGTTCAAGGTTGTTAAAACATTTTTAAAAGGTAAATTGTTCCTTTTTCTGCTTACCTTTAATAATGCTATGGTGACATGGTGACTCAGTGAATAAGCGCTGTTGCCTTAGAGTACCTGGGCTGGTTAGGTGTGAATTTGAACTGAGTCTGTGTGGTGTTTGCATGCTATTCCTTTTGTGTTTTGGTTTTCTCTGGGTACTCAGATTTCCCCAACAGTCCACATGTTTTGGAGTAAATGGTCACTCTAAATTGCCCATAGTGCGTGCGTGTGTGCATGTGTGCGTGCGTGCGTGCGTGCGTGTGTGCGTGCGTGTGTGTGTGTGTTGGATAGGGGGCACACTGCAGTGGTGTGTTGTCCCTTCCAGGGGTAGTTTCATAGCTTTGCACCCAATCATTCTGAGGCTCCTGTCCACCATGACCTTCCACAGAATGAAGTAATTATTGATAATGGATGGGTGGATCAATAATGTTTTTACTAGTAATAACCCAAAACATACTTACAATGTGCTTATGTTGAATGTATGTGAAGCTCCTAAGTTCAAATGTACCGTGTACTTTTTTGATGAAGATACATACTGTCAATTATTACGATAAGAATATTGTATTGTATAAATGAGTGTATCACTGTTAGTAAATGAAAACTTTTCTCCATGTCGTATGATGTTTACTTTCGCAAGGTTTCCAGTTAATTTCTTGTGTTCCTTTAGGCATTGCTGGCAATCCTGTGCTCTTCAATGTCAATGGGGACGCCCCTGGTCGTTACGAAATCTACCAGTACCAGATGCGAAACAAAACCACAGAGTACAAGATCATTGGCCATTGGACTGATCAGCTGCATCTCGATGTAAGTCTTCCATGTTTGTCACGTACAAATAGAGGTTGATTATTCCATGCTTCTCTGACAGCGTTTCATGTCTGCGTGAAGCAATGTTTTGAGTGCCTATCCACAATGCACCTGTACCGTGTTTCTGGCACGCAGGCCAAAATTAATAGCTGACTAACTTCCCAAGGACACACTTCAGTAGCTGTCTTCCAGCTGCTTGTCAGCATTCTGACAGTGTGCATGGCTGATATAGCTCATTTCAGGGCTGCCAGTCTGGGATTGTGTTTCTCAGAGCCAAAGTTCCACTGGAATCCAGACTCTATAGGGTGTAGCCTAAAGAAAATAAATAAATATTTTTTTAAAAATGTAATGATGACCTGCTGCGAGCCATGCTAGTAAACAGAGTTGGTTTGACCTTTTTGTACAGAGTTTCCTCAGACTCAGGAGAAAGGTACATGAGCGGCTGAGGTAGCAATATTGGAAGGTAATATCCTGGGCAGAGAGAAAGGCACTAGGACCATAATCACTGTTTGCTTGGCTGGATCTGATGGCCACCATCCTCCAAGCCAGTGTAGTTAACCTCAAAGCTGTAAAGCTAATGACTGGGTTGGTGGCCAAAAAAAATAAAAACCCTTCCCTGATGCTGATATTTCCATATTTTTCCTGGAAAATTAATGTCTGTTTAACTGGATGAAAATGTAACGAACCATAGCTGCTTCTCTATGAAGAACAAATCCTGACATCAAAAGATGGTTCACATCAAAATGTCACTGTAAATTAAATTAAAGCAATCTCAAGTTGTGAGATAATAACACATTTCAAAGTGGAAGTTGATGAAAGAATTGAAATGTGTCTAGCTGGTATACAAAACATTTTCCAATTATTGCCTTTGATTTTTGTATTTTCCTTTTTGTTTGTGTCTGAGGGTTGATGGAACTTATTTTAATCCACTAAAAGTTAATTAAATAGTGCCCAACACACATGCAATATCATTTTAATATGCAACTCTTCAAAAAAGATTGTAGCATGCTGTCTGGAAACTGAAGCATTTGTCAATTTATTTATAGACTTTTGAAATACTGATTTTGAAATATAAGTAAATTCTAATTCTAATTTTGACATTGTTTTCTGCGCACTTTTTGTAAAGTAAAACAAAAATCATAATGTCCCCATGTCTTTGAGATGCTACATATGTTCACTAATCTGCAATTTATAAACGCAGCTGGTTTATTTCAAATGCATGCAATGTGATTTTATTTGCCTCCTTTGACAGATACAGGCCATGCGGTGGCCCAGAGGAGTCCGCCAAGCTCCTGCTTCCATCTGTAGCCAGCCATGCCAGCCAGGTGAGCGCAAAAAGACAGTGAAGGGCATCCCCTGCTGCTGGCACTGCGAGCGTTGTGATGGCTACCAATACCAGGCCGACACCTACACCTGCAAGATGTGCCGCTTTGACCTGCGGCCCAATGAGAACCACACCGGCTGCCAACCCATTCCCATTGTCAAGCTGGAGTGGAGCTCACCCTGGGCTGTGGTGCCTGTCTTCATTGCTGTCCTGGGCATCCTGGCAACCCTATTTGTGGTGGTTACCTTCATTCGCTATAATGACACACCTATTGTTAAGGCCTCGGGACGTGAGCTTAGCTACGTGCTTCTGACAGGCATCTTCTTGTGCTATGCCACAACCTTCTTGATGATCTCTGAACCTAGTGTGGTTGTCTGCTCATTGCGGCGCATCTTCCTGGGCCTGGGAATGAGTATCAGCTACGCAGCACTGCTAACTAAGACCAATCGCATCTACCGAATCTTCGAACAGGGCAAACGATCAGTGAGTGCACCGCGTTTCATCAGCCCTGCCTCGCAGTTAGTCATTGCCTTCAGTCTCATCTCTGTGCAGCTGCTGGGTGTGTGTGTGTGGTTTGGTGTGGACCCCTCGCAGGCCATCATTGACTACGAGGACCAGCGCACTGCCAATCCTGCCCTGGCTCGTGGAGTGCTCAAGTGCGACATCTCAGACCTGTCACTCATTTGCCTGCTGGGCTACAGCATGTTGCTAATGGTCACATGTACCGTCTACGCCATCAAGACACGGGGTGTTCCCGAGACCTTCAACGAAGCCAAGCCCATCGGCTTCACCATGTACACCACCTGCATCATCTGGCTCGCATTTATCCCCATCTTTTTTGGGACCTCACAGTCAACAGAAAAGGTAAGTGAGCCAGAATCCTGTCTGAGAAATGCAATTATTCCTTTATTGTTATTTATTTATTATTATTTATTAACAAGATAACAGCAATGCAGAGACAGAAAGACTAATGAACCGCAAATACATCCATATACAAAACACAGCATTATCTACAAAATTCCAGAAGGGTCTCCAGAAATTCTTAAATTTGTCAGAATTGTTATGCACTTTTAAACTTTTATTTGTAGAGCAATTTCCTTCATTTATTATCGATACTAGACATGGTCAAGGAAAAAAAAGTCAGTGAACTGATAGTGAACGACAATAACGAAAGTAAAAATATCAAAAAGATACGCTCAACCTGACTGGCAATACAAAAGAAGGAGTTTGGTTTTCTGACATGTCAGTTGGGAATATTATGTTATATAGCCAACAAAAATATGAAATATATGAATATATAGTAATATTATAATTTTACTAAAGTAATATTAGTTTTTTACCATATATATTAGATATTGACAAATATTAGTTTTTTTATTTTATTCTTGGCATCTCTCACCATTAGATTTTGAGAGTAACCCAGGCAACAAATGAAGGATTTCTGGCATAACAGAGGCACATTAATCACAGCCTTTTTTAAGTAGAGAAACGTTTTAAAGATTACTAATTGAGGACACAAAGAGAACCCGTTAAGGGGTACCTCAGGGGTCTGAGACAAATAAGCTAATTAAACACTCGTCTGATTACTGGAAATTCGCTGACGGTTTTTCTGTTTGAATTCATGCGTGTATCTCAAGGGCGTCAGAGGGAAAAGGGCCCATTCAAAAGGCTCTTGTCATTCAGCGTGTCTCTCGTGTTCTTGGACACCTGATCTGTAAGTCACACCGGAAATTGTTACTCAAATCTTCTTGCTTAAATCCACTTGTGGTCGGGTTGTTTCATATGTTGCAGCTGCCAGTGTGTATTAAATTTGGTTTTAGTGGAAGACAGTGTCAAGTAATTAATGTGACAACACCGAAATGTGAGAAAACGGTGAAGTAGATATAAATACAGAGATAGAGCATTGGGGGAAGAATTATACCTGGTTTAGGAGCATCTCCCTCAGTTTCTGGTTACAGTCTCCACTTTTGGACTCAAAGGAGCTGGGCTTGAATTCTACCTCTACTGCTCCAGTAAAATTACCCACCTGTATAAATAAGTAAACCACTTCTAGCAGCTTAACTTTGTGAATTACTTGAGCAAAAAAATGTGTGCTAAGTGAATAGATGTATATGGACATTCTTCTATAGTTCAGCAGTGTTCAATGTCCCAGTTCAGAAACACTTTTCTTGCTTTCAGTGACACTTAATGGCTGTTCTCAGGTTGTACAGCTACCCTTTCCCTCAGTTTCAGTAACTTTGTATGGTCGCCTGTGGCCCAGTTCAGCACTTACCTCGATTTTACCAGTTGTGTGTCAGCTGCTTAGAACTCTTTGCTGCTCTGATGGCTTCTTCAGCACATTTTTGGACAGGGATTGCTTGCAGTGACATATATGACATGGATTTTTAAGTTAGCTGGGTAATAGCAGTGCTTGCACCCCAGGGTACAATGCCCTCTCTGAACGGAATCCAAATGATTCTGATTCAGTTTTCATTTAATATTGCCGCCAGGGCTTTTCAAACCGCATCTTTCTAGTTTTTGTGTCAGTAGAGGACTTCTGTACACCTGTTCAGTTTCCAGATCCTTAGCACTCCAGATGACCCAAATATTATGTCATCTCTTAGCTTCAGCTCTTTTACACTGCTGCTAACCAAGTGAGGATGACATTAAAAAGTATTTATTTGTGTGTGTGTGTGTGTGTGTGTGTGTGTGTGTGTGTGTGAGTGTGTGTGAGAGAGAGAGAGAGAGAGAGAGAGAGAGAGAGAGAGAGAGTGAACGAAAGTGTGTGTCTTCTCACTGAGAGTTCATAAATGTGGCACTTTCCTTTCCAAATCCCTCAGACCCCAACATTGCCCCTATTTACAGAGAACGTAAGTGCAAACAATGGGATGACACACAAGCAGGCTGTGTGCCATAATTTAAATTCATCATGGATGCAAAGTTCTGCAGTGTCTGAACACTATTGTAAAAATTGCTACATAATGTTATGTGACCCTGTGACATTCAGTACCGCAGCATACTAGCTCAGCCTGTACATATTGTTGTGACCAATATTAAATAAATAATAATTTAAAAATATGGATTTAATTTGCATAGCAATTCTATTTCAGTGCAAATGAGATTGAAATAAAAATCCACATATCAGAAGATATATCTGCTGTTTAATCTGCTTAGCATTTTACAAACTTGTAGGATATTATAGACCCTTCTGTGCTACAGAACACCTGAAAGGAATTTGCTGAATAATTATCCTCAGAGGTGCTCCAGATCAAAGTGTTGGTGACCTGTAATCTACCAACTGTGTCAGGCCATGAAATCAGCAAGCTAAGACATTAAAACAGTTTTAAAACAGTGAAACAAACAATATTATTACTTTTGACTACTTCAGGAATGTTTTAAATAACCTAAAAAGTGAACATTTTGCATTTCTGAAAAGTACCATAGAATTACTGTAATTTTTTGCATATAACATGCACGTTATTTTTGTGAGTATGCTATAGCAGAAAAATTTTATGTGTTGATAACCCCCATTTTGTAACTTTTTGATTCGCTACTGGATTAACTTAAAACAAAAGCTGATTTCAGAGCAATTTTACCAAATCCAAGGTTGACCTACATCTCATGGTTGTCATGGGTTTATTTATTGATTCGATATGACATCAGCATCAGGTATAGATCAAATGAATTTAGTTGAGTAGTTATGGTTACATGAAACATTTCAAATTTTTTAAAAACTTACACAGCATATCCAAGAAAACAATAGAGATGAAATGCGATAAGGTAAATAGGGCTTATTACGCGGGTGCAGGACAGGACCTACTACCACTACTCGTGTGCGGTATATTGGTGGGTGCACTATATCAGAACTTCTTTACATAATTTCAGAATTTCTGTGCATTATATGAGTGGGTGCGTTATTTACATGGGCACATTATTTGTGTAAAAATACGGTAATCAGAATTTAAAAATTTTAAACCTGCTCAAAAATCACTGCCTGACAGCCCAAGAAAATTCTTCATTTTCTGCAGCTAAGGTTCCAGGACTACATTTCAATTCTTCCTCACCACCATTGCCGTGCTGTTTCCAGGCACAGTTCCCACTATGTATTAGCGTTACTGTTGTTGTTTAGTGCCATTGAATCAATGTTGACTCATGGTGACTCTATGAACAGTTGCCCTGAATCGTGTTTGGTCTTCAGCCAAAATGAGAATCTTTGATAAAGGGGCATCCATAACTGCAGTTATTGTATTGTAAGATTGTAAGATTGCAGGTCTTCCTCTTTTGTGTTGACCTTCAACTTTGCCAATCATGGTTTCTTTCTCCAGTGATCTTTCTCTTTGCATGAAGTGTCCAAAGTATGGAAATTGAAACAATTTCATTTGAGCTTCCAGGAGGAGGTTAGGTTTGATCTCCTCCAGTACCAAAGCATTTGTTTTACTGGCCATTCACGGCATATGCGGTATTCTGTACCAACACCATAATTCAAAGGCATCAGTTTTCTTCCTGTCCTGTTTCTTCATTCAGATTTTGCATCCATATGACATTATTGATAAAACTGTGGCTTCAACAAGTCAAATCTTTGTACGCAAGGTAACATCTTTGCATTTGGGAATCTTGCCTAGGTTTTTCATGGCAACCCTGCTGGGAGCAATTCCTTATAAGAGTTCTTGGCTGTTTGTCATTTCAGTGTACAGCATTACATATGTTGAATACCTGATGCACAGAATGCATAATGCAAAGAGTTTGAGTGTATGGGTCTGTAAAGAGAATCTCCATAGATGCCAACTGTGATAAAAGGCTGACATTTACATTGGGCTCCATTTTAATCATCATTCCCTCAACATGTGCTTTTTCCTTATTATTATTTCCTAGTCTCTGCATCTGTTACATATCCCTGCATTCATTAGCTCATCAGTCTTCACCCCCCCCCCCCCAATTTCCTGAAGTGCTCTAGTCACCTTTGAAGGAGGACCCAAAACAGGTCCCAAACGGGGATTCTTTCTTAGAGCTGGTGTGTTTACAAGTATTGGCTTTCTGTTTGCCTTATTGTGAATCAGCTTTCATTTTCCATCTCTAGAGCCTCAATACAAACAGAAAAAAACGCACTAGCACTCAGGTCCACACAAGCAATAATTAAAGAAAAATACCACCATCTCCGACTTGCATTTAAAACTGAAAATTTTGCTTGAGTGAAACCTTACAGGCTTATAAAACGAGTGCTCCTTCTGAGTCAGCTGCAGTTTACTGAGGGCAGTAAATCAATGTAGTGGGTATGTGTTCCTGTATCTGTACTACAACTTGTGTAATAGATAATAGAGGTATTAAACTGGCATTTGTAAGGTGGAGTTTGTTAGTATGGTATTTCTACTGCTACTGAGATGCTCTAGAAGTACTTAAAATAAAAAGGGGTGGGGGGGGGGTGATTTACCTGCAAATCAGGTGTCATTCAGTGTCATTGCTGAAGGAGATGGTGTGGTGTGTGTGAGTTTGTGTGTGTGTGAGTGAGTGAGTGAGAGAGAAAGATGCAGGATTCACACATGTGCTTGTTAATGTCTGTAGTGTCACACTGTTTACCCAGGTGGCTCCTGAAAGCATTCTCTGTCCTCACTACTGCAAAGTGAAAGGGGGTAATTGTAACAACAGAGAGAGAAGTTGAGTTTTGCGTGACCAGAGTGCAAAGCAGCACTGCCCCCCAGGTGGACCTGGCGTGAGACGCTTTTCTGTGTGCAAGTCGTAAAACAATGATATCGTCCTACGTTAACTGCCACTCTGACTTTTTTTTTAATTTTAAAAGAAACTCATCAAATGGCTTAAACTGAATACAGACTTGTATGGGCTTGAATAGGAATATTAAATCCCCCTAAAGGCTGAAATGTGTGCTCTGAAGCAAGTCTGTTCTCTGTTAAAGACAGCATGTTGCAATTTAAAACAAACCAGCACAATGGCACTCTTTTTTACAGTTTAGGTTTCTGAATTTAAACTAGGTCTTACTGTGTAGCACAATGCTGTACGCTGAAGTAAGTGGGCCATATTCCACAAATTGAACTCCAGACCCTCTGGAGACTGGAATCCTCAGTAAAGTCAAAATTGCTCTTAATGACAATTTTAAATGCCACTGCTATTGAAAGCAGTTGCTTGTGTAAGCTCTGAGCATATGTGTGTGTGTGTGTGTGTGTGTGTGTGTGTGTGTGTGTGTGTGTGGGTGGGTGTTACCAACATCGAAATGAGTATGTCTTAGATAGCTGTCCTGCATGGTGTGTACCAACACACTGCACACTGTTGTCTCAGTGCACCTGGGTGAGCTCAGGGAGTGTGAGGATGCAATTATTTCAAATATACCATCAAGAAAAAGCCCTTTTGCTTTTTGCAAGAGATGCTCTTTGTTTTAATCAGCAACAGATGGTCCCTTCACCATTTGGAGAGATCATTGCAATTAAAAGACATTGTAATTATAGTGATCGAAGCAACAACATGTGAGACAAATGTTTCTCAGCCTGCTTTCTTGCAGTATGTATACTTACCAATAGAGGGCTCGTTCTTTCAGCTTTGTGCCTCCTGCAGATGTTGCGTTTAGAGGCCCAAATAGTTCAGGCTCTAATTGCAAAATGGAAACATCCCCTTTATGGAGGATCACTGAGTCATAACAAAAGGGCTGTAAGGGAATTAGTGAAACAAACATTAATTAATTTATGGTGACACTGGAGCACAGCAAGTAGTTTTGATGCCTCACAGCATCTAGGCTCTAAGTTTGGATGTGGAGATGGCGCATTTCCCCCTTGTTCACCCCACAAATAAGAGACCCGCATTTCATGTGAACTGGTCATTCTAAAGAGTCCTCTGTGTGTGTATGAGTGTGTGTGATTCTCCAGTGAAGGATTTGTGTCCATGGTGTATCCTTCTTCATAACCGCCATGATACAATCCAGATCACTGAAAACTGGCAAAATATGTAATTAGATTTTATTTAATTATAGCAATATCTTCTACGATTCATAATGCTTAAATTTCATACTTCCAGTTTTCTTGTATATAATTTTAAATAGTTTAAACAATGTAATATCTAAAATATTTCATTTGTCTAAATTCTAGTCAGAAGCTCAAAGCCAGCACATTTCTTTGAGCTAGAAGATTTGTGCTATAGCTAAGCCATTCAAAACAGTGGGATACCATTTGACATTGCTGAAAAAAAACGTTCTCCTTTCCAAACTATCACTACTATGCATACCTATTTAAGTGCTAAATTTGTTGCTTTTGAGGATCAGTTTTTTCCTTTTGGGGATGTTAAAATAACTTTTTGAACAAGATTACACACTGGCTACTTTTTTAACACTTTCATACTCTTTATTTGTATTTGACGTCCTTTTTTTCCTGTTTTTGTTTACACAACCAAAAACTACTGTGCAAGGTACACGAATATTTTTGAATATTATATTGTATATTATCTGATAAATTAAATGTGACAAAAATGTACAACACAAGCAAAACTAAATTACTCACACTCAAAGAGCCAAAGGTTCAATCCCAATGTCAGTACAACTAACTAAACTGACATTTGAACTATGAACAGTACCAAGGTATTTGAAACTGAAAAATCCTGCCATTTCCTCAGCCTCTCTGTTGTTCCTCAAGACAAAATGAAATCATAAGACACTTACAACCTGGATTTTAAACATGCAGCTTCAGAAATGAATTGTGCCATAAGAACATAATCTTATTATGAAATTAGTGTTTTTATGTTATTGTTTATTTGAAGATTCAAAGAGCTTAGAGGAGCTGTTTTTTGTTCAAGCAGAATGTAATGGGAGATGGAGAGACAAACATGAGAGAGGTAATTTGGAGCTCAATGTAGACATGTTTGGGTCTTCCACCAGATGACGTCTGAAACATGGAAGGACAAGATTCTAAAGAAAATATTCTGGTTGCCATAGGAACCATAGATCACTTAATTTTGCTCATATCTCTAGACATTGTTTGAGGGCAACTTGTGTAAGTTATATTTTTCAAAGCTGACCTGAGCTAGTTAAGACAGGGCCTTTGATGAACAGAGCTGATGAACTTTATTAGTCTGTTCTAAATTTACTTCAGCTATGAAGTAAAGAAAGGAAATGAATATGGGATCTTTATGGGATAGGCAGCAAGAAAGGTAAGGATCATAAGAACTCCATTAATGATAATGTTTCTTTTTTTTCCTGATACTGCATCTTCATTCACCTTAACTTTGAACTTCCATTTTAAAGTAGTTACAGAAGCATATTTGAGTGACAGCCACTTGTTTACTTACCACAGCTAAATCTGGTCCAACGTGTTTACCTCAGCTTAAAAACTGCTCTATCACAAGATCAGAATGACAACAAAATTATAAGAAAAAACACTATCCTTTGCAGCATGCATTGCTCTAATCTTTTGTTTTCCAGTGACGTTTTGGCACATATTGTCCCTCATATTGTATCAAGATCTTTGCCTGCTTAGTTAGTTTATGCGTTTAGTTAGTGAGGCTTTCAACTTAATGTTCACAGCTGTAATTGATATGCAGTTTTATAAGTTAAAATATTTAATTTAAAAAACAATTAAAACTGATTTGAAACAGTAATTAGTCTTCAAAAAAAATACTGTGATGCTTTAGGGGGCACATGAAAAAGAGTCCTGTGATGATATCCTTAAGTATCTATAGTGCAGAGGAATTTGTGCTGTTTTGGTGTCTGCCAGTGTGGACAGGTGATTTGTCCGGATTCTGGCTAGATAGAGAAGAGAGAGACCCCAGTACTGTATTGGTCATCAGTCAAGTCTTCTTCATGGCACACAGGATGGCGTTCGTGAACTGTTCCCATTATATTACTGCAAGCTTATCACTTTTTCCTGCTTTCTTCACATAGTCCTACTCTTATGCTTTTTCTTTTATGGATACACCTGACATAAACCTACTGCATATGCAGAGCACATAAAATTTGTCAGAAAGCCTCTTTTTCATCAGTTGACCAGGAGTTAAATTTAAAGTTGTCAGCTTCCTTTTGTGTCCAGAAGGAATTAATGTAAAATTTCAGTTAAAATAATATATTTACGTGGCTTATTTCGTGTACGTGCCTCTGGTGTGTAATTTACGCCTCACGTACATGTGTGAATTACAATTGTGGTTTATGTTTAGTGGTCTGACATTGATAATAAAAGGATGTAGCTACAGTTTTTTAACTCCCTTAAGTCACCTGTTAAACTTTACCTGTACATGGGTTTTCAGCAAGGTCATGTAACAGTAACCATCATATAGTTAAATTTACTATGTGAAATTGTACCAAGAAATATTCCAAGAAGTAGACTAAACTGTGATTTGGTAATCTAATCAGGAAACCATCTAAATGAATTTAAATATGTGATTGCATCTGTCTATAATTTCCATTTCCATAGCTATAAAAGGTAGCAGAAGTCAAATTTGCCAATTTATATCATTTTTATTCAGTTGCCTAGCCAACACATTTATTCAAAGCTGCATATTATAATACTACATGTTAAGTACCTTGCTCAAAGGTACCACAGCCAGGTTCTTCCAAGAATGTGACTAAGAAGCCTTTGGGTTGCAAGTTCAAGTCCCTGATCATCACATGGCACCCTATAAAACTGGAATTAGCACCCATATAGCCATCTTTCAATGTTAATACAACCTTTGTTGAGTAACTAGGCTTTTAGACAAGTTGGCCAAAAAAACCTATAGAGACACATTCGGCATAAATTCACCAGTGATATTATAAACATGCCTTGAGCCAAACGACATCTCTGTGAGTGCAGCTGTCAAATGTAAAATGGGCTCTCACTGGAGTACAGACTGAACGCCTAATCACGCTGGAGGGAGCATTGCTCTGCTTTGGTGGGCAGCCTACTGACAAGTTCACTGCCAGAGTTTCCCTGGAGTTGCACTGTGCTGGGTTGGTGGCGTACACTACACATAACATCACCACCCTATTCCAGAATCACACTCACAACAATGATATTAAATACATCTACTGTTCACTAATTTTGATTGTGCCAGTATGAAAAGAAAGGGTTTCATAAGAACACCTCCAATGTGCGACTGTAAGTCATGGTGATGTGCAATGGAAACTTTACAATGCCAGGGTTAAATTTTCTTGGACTTATTTGTAACAAGAAAGATAAAGGATGTCAGCCTTTGCACAGGCACTTACTGCTCACTGAGTCATCTGGACTGAGGTGCGACACAAAACCAAACTTCTGAACAGAACCACAGCCCTGATACTACAGCAGGGAAGAGACATGTTTCCCATGTGTCCAGTTTTTCCCGTGTCCTTCTATTCATGTTTGTCAATCTTAAAAAAAACCCACAGATTAGGGTCTCTTGGGTTTAGGGTGAAAAGTGTGGGGAGGGTCTGTGATGTGGAAGCTATTGATACAGATGGCTGTCTGAGGAGTGAAGTTGAAGGCACAGTAAGCCCCTGGAGGGGTTGGATAGGCTCACATCAATTGTCCGTAGGCCAAAGTGCATGACTGTAATGCTAACAAGAAAAACATAGAGTGCGAGTCTGACTGGAGATCTTCAGAGCATCCCACTCGAAAGTTTTATTTCTGCCATGCATTGCTGATTACCTGAGATCCCTTCATTTTGAATTAGTAGCTGTATGCGACAATGTAATGTGTTTTCACAATGCAGGAATTTAAAAGTTAATATATGCCTGCAAAAAGCAGTGAGTTGCAAACCACAGTGAGGCTTTGACACAAACATTCAACATGACAAAATAAATTTTGAAGCAAATAGGAAATCTAATCCAGTGTCACTAAATCCCATACAGTGTTACATTAACGCTAACTGTTATATTATGAATAAGAGGTATTACAGGAAAGACTTGAGGCCAGCTGCTGCATAATACTGTAGCTCTGAGCCATGAACTGTCTTTCTTTATTGTTGTGTGATGTTGGCTCCTTCCAATCACCTTGCTATTCTTTTTCCTCTGCTTCTTCCTTAATTATTATTATTATTATTATTATTATTATTATTATTATTATCATCATTGCTGATGTCTTTGTTCAGTAGTGCAACTTGCAAAAATAGGATAATACAAAGTCATGATGCTAACAAGGCCACGAGATAACAATCAAATGAGTCCGAGCACATGAACAATCATTCAACAATTGTTTTTTATATACTTGTGATGCCTGGGGTATGGGTTCAAATTAGTTGTATTCAACGCATTTCAAAAAAAGTCAAGAAAATTAGTTGCTAATGAATTTTTTTGTAAAATATAAAAATGGCATAAAAAATTATCTAGAGATTCAAGTACTAGTGGCACCCTTCCTGTGACCCCTCTTACCTACATTGTCTTCTTCAAAAACCTGAAACTGCTCTGCAACTGCTTGATCTCCTGATGCTCTGAAAGTCTATGGTAATGGCTTTACTGTACTAATACTACTAGTGCTGTATTCACCTGTCTAAATCAAGTATAAGCTGAAACAGATCCTTCTAGTGCACCTCAAGCTGAAATGAATCATTTTCATTATGGACTGATATTAATCATGGGCTCAATAGTTGCAACCTCCAGATTGTTCAGATTGTTGGTGGATAAAAGTGTATTGTCCTTCCCTGTAACATTACAACATTGTGATGCCATTGCATCTTAAGCTGAGTGAGGAAAGAGGACATAAACACATTATTCAAAGAGGGCAAGCTTGACATTGCCTGGGTTAAACACAACAGTCAGAATACTTATCTGAAGAGCTTTGGGGTACTAAAGAAGCATTTACATCCTGTGAACTGTGGCAAATGTGAGAACAGTGCAAGAGCAGGTAAAGGCTGTTTTAACCTCTGCGTTAAAAGACAATATATCACAGTGCTTAGAACCAGCCAGTAGCTAACCGCCATACTTGAGACACGATGCTACCTATATGCGTACAGGTGTCCCCACTGCTTTTCTCTTCACAGCGGAAAGGGATTTTTAGACATCTCTTTAAACAGTAACAAAACAGGAGGGAGCCAGCGGCAAAGCAGAGCTGGGTCCACATGTCTGCGTGATGGGTCATTCTGTGCTTTTGTTAGCGTTAACTAACAGCTGTTGGCAGTGCTCAGCACTGGGCGTCAGCATGCCTCCACATTAGAGGGCCTGCCAGCAGGCGTTATGATCGCACTGGTTCACCACCCTCTTAAGAAACCGTCTCATTAATGTGACGTAACTATGTAAAAACCATAAAACAAGAGCACAGGGATCTGACCTAGAATGCCAGGCAATGACAATTGCAACACCTCCTGCTGCCTTTGTGACTTCAAAGACCCCCTACAAGATGAAATTTTCATAACATTACTGTTTTATTTCATTTTAGAATGGCACTAGATGTGTCAAAAGCACACATGCTGTGACAAACAGTGGGGATGACGAAAAGGCTTAGGAAAAGGAGAGATAAAACTTAAGATAGTGAGATAATGCATGGATAATAAACACTACAGAAAATGAACAAACACAAGGTAGTCACAGGCTTCCAGTTATGTGCCAGGCAGAGTGAATGAACAATTGGTTATGAGCTTTTGTGCCTAGTGTGCCTAGATTGCTGAATACAATTGTAAGTAAATCCTGCAGATGGTTCAACATTAGATCTCCTCAGTTTACAATGAATACAAAGAGGGTACCATTTCTTGCCATTTAGGAATTTTCAACCCTTTTAGAAGATCTGTGAAAAACACTATATAGAAAGCATGTTGTACAAGAACACAAGAAGATTGCTAGCTATAAGAGTCATAAAAATTGTCTATACATATGGATCTAATGGGCCTATGATGACAGTTCATTAATGACATAGCTTCCGCAGTCCACGAAAAACCTAGGATTAACTATTTTTGAAAAACCTTGGCTATGACAGTGCTGAAGTTTAGGTTTCACTATTTATGACTTGAACTTGATTAATCGCAGGACCATGGATCACAACAGTAGCTCATGAAGTCAAACAGATTTTACCTATTAAACACCTGCTTTACTAACCAATAAAACTTATCATCCAATTGATCACTTTTCACAGTCTTTTAAGCAAAGTTTGAAGCCTTTCAGCACTGCAGTTAGGGACCGTGGTTTATGGCAATGCAATGCAAT
Source organism: Arapaima gigas (assembly GCA_900497675.1). NCBI lineage: Eukaryota > Metazoa > Chordata > Actinopteri > Osteoglossiformes > Osteoglossidae > Arapaima > Arapaima gigas. The sequence goes on from UFQX01000792.1 coordinate 299,111, forward strand.
TGTTTTAACAGCAACATAAAAAAAACGTCCTCTATAATAACATTGTTCTGTGCAATCTGATTACGCTCTTGAAACATGATGGATGTCACCTTCCCCCAATCCCATCCCCAACCCTACTGCACTCTATAGATGTACATCCAGACGACCACACTGACCATCTCGGTCAGCCTCAGCGCCTCAGTGTCCCTGGGAATGCTCTATGTGCCCAAGGTCTACATCGTGCTCTTCCACCCAGAGCAAAATGTGCCGAAGCGCAAACGCAGCCTGAAGGCTGTGGTCACAGCTGCCACGATGTCCAACAAGTTCAACCCGAAAGGTGGCTTGCGACCCAACGGAGAAGCCAAGTCGGAGCTGTGTGAGAGCCTTGAGACACAAGGTGGGTCTAGTAGCTGGTGGCTTCTGCGATAAGATGCTAGGTTTTTAGCTCAGCTATGCTTACAATTAGGACTTGAAGCTCATTTCAACACAGTCAATATCACTATTCAGTAAATTGCATTTAAAATCTACTTTTACACCTGACAAGCCAAAGAACATCAGCTATGGTCATTTGGAATTCAAAAAATGCTGGGAAATTTTGACAAAATTTCTGTAATGGTGACTGAAGGCTGTACTGACAGAGTTTACAGGGAATCAGACACACACCATAGCAAGTCTATCAGACCTGCTTCCCAGAGCTTGTGAGAGCAGAGTAAATGAGCTCTGCTTTGTAATGTAAAGTACCCGCATACAAATCCAAACGAAGCAACATGTCACAATACAAGCATAGATCAGATGTTCTGCAAAACACATCAGTTTGCTGGCAATCTAGATTGCAGCTGAGCAAAGACCTGCAGATGAATATCTCTGATGGTGTCAGCATTCTACTCTCACATTTGAAGCTGGTTAGTTTTTGTTCTTTAGTGGAAGAGCACCTGCATATGACTAATTAAAACAGTATAATATGGTGTCATTATGTTATGTAATGACCCCCTAAAAGCACCTTTCTACATTATGATACAGAAAATTAGCATCAAATCAAAAAGCAAAACAGCCACAAAAACCAAACTTCCTCTAAACGTGCTACACAAGTTCATGTATCTTTCATGGATTAATGTATAATCAGGAGCACTGAAGGCCCACTTCTCAGTTATTTACAGTGTACTATGTAATTACTTCTGTGAAGCTGCCAAACACATTTTGGTGTTTGCATCGCCTTCATTTTTCAACACCAATAAAGCGGACCAGCTTGCAGCTATGGGCGACTGGGTTTGTTGGAGCTTGGTTATAAATAATGGTTCACAAATTTGACTAGGCAGAAGTTGCTCAGGGGAGTGGTCAACTGCTCACAGAAACAGACCTACTAATCAAAACATGACACAAAACAGAGACTGTTCCCCAATAGTGACATTCACAGAACCAAGCCAAGCTTTGCCAGGTGGTGATGGGATTATTATGTCTATGTTTTTCAATTTGCTCTGTACTGGGGTAAATCTTGCTGTGCACTATTGGAATTCAAGACTTCTAGAAGAGCTTTCAGAGTGATAGTTCTCTGAATGGGGTATGGAGTGCTTTTCAGTAGGGTGCAGAATGTTAAAGTCATGGATTGGGTAACAAAATTATAGAGCTCTGGACTAGTGGACAGACATGTACAACTCTATAATGGGGAACAGAATGATGGAGATGAATGGTTCAGTAGAAAAGAGCTCTGGAATGGGGGCAGAAAAAAGTGACCATTGCTAAAGAGGTTTGCACAATTCTGCTGCCACTCAGCTCTGCATTTTCCAATGCGCTTCTCACTGCCTGCTGCCTCTTATGCTTGTGCCAGACCATGGAGAGGCGAGGGAGGACCCTGAGGGACTGTAAAAACCCAGGTAACCAAGAGTAAGGACACTTGCTTGTTTCTGTTAAGCACCTTCACAAATATCACACTCACCTGTGTCTCATGACAACCGTGGCCGCTTGTCACTCCCTGACTCCTGTAGAAACAGAAAACATCCCCCACCTCAAGCCAGCTGGAACACAGTAAGATACAGCATAAAAAGATGTGTGCCAACCCTGTGACTCCCTGTCCACGTATGTCATCTGTGATGTGCAAACCCACAAAGGGCTGGTACAGTGTGCCCCCCTGCAATGGGGTGGCCTCTGGGGTTGTGACATCTCTGCTAAAACGTGGGGACAACTGATAACCATGTGTCGTCTGTAATTTGTTCTCCACATTGACAAACAGAGGAATTTGCTGTAATAGAGCATACAGCAACAATGGAGGGAAGGGCAGGAGAGACAGATGGGGCTGCCAGCTCTGATTCTTTCTGGACCATCTATTTTTTATCTGCAGCTCGCAGCGCATAAATATTTAAATAAGGTTCATTTATCACTGCCGCTCGAGGGTGGGGAGCCAGCCAGAATAGAAAGTGCCCCTCTACCCATCCCACACACTTTGCCCCCTCCTCCACACACACACACACACACGCTTCAGCTGTCAGCAGCTGCCCACTCAGATTTATTCATTCTGACTCAACCAATCAGTGATTATGGGGTCTGGACAAGATTTTACAGTTTGTGCAGTGCTTACACAGCAGGGCAGGCAAGCTGATGACGGTGAGAGAGCAGCATACTAACCCTATACATACAGTGTCTGTTATCCTGAGCAGAAATGGAAAGCCACAGCTGTACAAGGGGCAGGGGCTATGTGGTCAACGTAACAGCATTGCTGTTCCACTCGAGTGTCTGCCTCCAACAATAAACCTATATGCAGTTTGCATATCATCTTAACTAAAACATTTCCACTAGTTAGCCCATATGCATCCATGTGTCTTAAATTCTTAGCAAGTTCTGGTGCATACACATTAATTTAGGATAGACTCACTACCAGTTTTCATCTTCCAATTCTTAATTTTTTTGTTTGCATGACTTTTATAACATTTTATATTTTGCAATACTTATATCTGTGGGGTTAAAGTATAATAATGTAAAGATATCTTTTCAAATTGAGATTTTTAAACTGGTCCTAAATTCTTTTCAATTGGTCGATTTGTGTGTCTTGAATGTTTAAAAGATGCTGTATTTATTAATTATGTTCATAAAACCCTTATATTATGGCTAACTTTGCCTAGATGTTTTAAGGACAATATATCGTAGATTTCTGGGGATGTTCTTGCACGTTCTCCTGTCTGTTTTCTGATAACACCGTGAAGGACCATTTGAATTCAAGCGCTCATAAGTGCAACATTCCCTGTAATCCCTGGCAAACAGTTGAAAGAAAGATGTACAAGAGAACAAAAATGAAAATATATGCAGGACTTACAAATATTAAAAAAACATACACACACATTTGGAAAGGAATATACGCGTTACCAACGGAAAGAACAAATCGAAACCAAATTAATTATGCTAACGTAGTGAAATCTTATCTAATTAAGACATATAAACTATGGACAGAAAACAACAAAGATCTTCAGCATCTAGAGACTAATGACTCCCTAATGGCACTGACAACTAAATCAAAATACACAGGTCATATTCCTTCCTTACCCGGTGTGTTTAGACGTTCAAAAACAAACTTACGTATCTGAAGTGTATGTCAGATGATGTGCTTACCTATCCATATTTCTCCGTCATGTATGCAAATGACATGACAGTCAAGCTAAACTTTACAAGGTACAAGCTTACAGCAGATCTCACACCAGTTGTTTTTAAATGTGCTACCATGAATGCAATTAGGTTGAGAATGTTGGTAATGTCATCAATAATGGAGATGGACAGAAAGAAAAACCAGTGACAGGAAGGTACTTGGAAAAACATACAAACCTTATTTAATACCTTTCATACTAATGGTTATTTAACTGTTGGATTGTAGTGTTTTTTCCTACAACGAGTTACTATAATACAACAATCCCTTGGTATACAAATACTCTATATATAAATTTTTGCTATAAAGGCTCTTGAAAATATTATAAATTAACATATCGGTATTTTTTGCTGTAACAAATTCATATCTCAAGCTTATCCATGATAAACAAAAAATCAAAAAAGAAAATATTTAATCAAAATAAATGTAAAAAGTCTACAAATAAATACCATACAGAATACTGTAATAGACTAATTCTGCAATAAACTTTCAGTTCATTTTATTTTTATAGAACGCTTCTTCTGACACAGTGACTCAGAGCGCTGAGCAGTAGATTAAGATAATAAAACAGAATTCTATTGTGTACTGGTTTAGTTTCCCTTTTTAAAGTAATTAGAAATAGACACTCAGCATCCAAAAAAATTCAGTATTTAATGTATTTTCAGGAACGAATTAGATTCGTTCCAGAAAATACATTAGCTCTACTGCCATTTAAGCCATTAAATAAATTGCTCTAGAATTCCTGATACTGAAGAATTACTGCATTTAAAATTATAAAGTGTATTAATACTGTAATCTACTACCATGTTGACATATGACAGTTGAGTCCACTTAAGTGGATTCCAGATAAGTAGATTACTCACTTTAGTGGATAAAATTTCCAAATGCTGTAATCCATATTCTTTGATCATGACATTAGTTAAGTGGATGCCTAATTTTCTTTCCTTTGGGGATCAGAAACCAGTGAAACTAAAGCACCACCACCACCATTACTTTCTGCATGTCAGTTTTCAGTCACCAGGCAGTCTGTTTCTGGACTATCTGCAGAAATAGAGACTGCTGCACATCATTGACAGCTACCACCATTAGCTTACCTCCAGTCCAGCTTGAAGTTACTGGTTTATGGCTTTCTCTTCACTGCACAGAGGATGCTGGTGATGCTCATCAGACAGGCACTACCTCTTCCTTTTTGTTGCTGGCTATAAGCCGTGGACATCCTGAGTCATTTTAGTGCAGTATTTGTACCTCCTATGAATGTTTATGTGCAACTTCATAGTGACGTTATTAAACTTGGACATAAAAATGGTCAAAAGTGCTGTGTAACAGATTATTTTGCACCACTTGTGCGGATTAGTACATGTATATAAATAATTTACACCTTCACATGATTGCACGTGTATCGGTATAGCTAGGTCCAGTCCCAAAGCTATTGCACGTAGTTGCACTTGTTACTAGGTGCTAGACTGATCCTGTGGAGCTTCCACTTCCCGACAGATAAACAGATAATGACTAACCAACCAGACATACTAGTAATAGACAAAAGGGGGAAAACATTAGTGGTGATAGCTGTTTGCTATTCCAAATGATAGAAACATCTTGAAAAACAAATATAAGCTAGCACAATAGTAGGAACTGAAAGAGCTGGAGAGCATTTGGAGGGTGAAAACCAAGGTAGTCCCATTGGTGATAGGAGCACTTAGGGCTGTGACCCCCCCCCCCCCCCCCCCCCCCCCCCCCCCCCCCCCCCCCCCCCCCCCCCCCCCCCCCCCCCCCCCCCCCCCCCCCCCCCNCCCCCCCCCCCCCCCTCCTCCCAAGTTGGAGGACTGACTCCATTATATCCTAGGTATGACAATATTGGTCAGAAGAGTACAATCCTACGAACAGCAAAAATTTACGTCTTGCCCTCAAACTCCCAGGCCTTTGGTAGGTGGTCTGAGTCAGAGCAAAGCAGCGAAAACTGGGTGAGAAAAGAATTTTTTAAAAAATCATATATGCATACATTCCTGTCCACTTTAGTGAACAGCCTTGGGACTGGACCTAAGGTCCAGTGGGGACTTATAAGGGACTTATATCAATGTACATATAGTTTTTGGTGTGTTGTGGTCCCTTCTTTCTACCCAAGAAGGAGCCTGTTCAAGACATTTGTTTTTCTTTTATACTACCTGGTGGATACTGATTTCCTTTTTGGGTTGCAACCCTTCCATTTAAATAATTCAGACAGGTTAAAAAAATAATCTGAAAGCTGTAGAAAATTCCAGTGAAAAGGGCTGTTCACTGTGATATGTGAACGTGGGACATGAGTTTTCAGCTGGGGTGGGATTTTACCAGGAATTTCCAAATGCTCCTGTGTAAACCTTTGGTCACATGAAGCATTCAAAATTCCATGATGGTTTGGGATTACATCTATTTATAAAATTTAAAAAATGTCAAATATTTTGAGCACATTGTAGTTATTACGTGGGGCATTCAGAGTCAGACACAACACGAGAAACTTCACGAATCAGGAAACACGTTAAAAGTGTGCATTGTTTGGGTGTTTTTTTTGTTTATATGGTGAATGTGTGATAAAATTTTGCCTTTTCCAAAAGGACATTAAAGCGACACTCCACCAGTGATATCTTCTCTAATTTGTGAAAATACTAGAAAGGCATTTTGGATTCCAAAGTTGGCTGGAGTTTGCATAAAAAGCAATTGAGGTAGAGAAAAGGGAAGCTGTGCCAGATGCTTGCAACTTTGCTGCACATGCCATCTGCTGTGACAGGGTCTTCTCTGAAGGGCACATGTAGCCTGCAGTCTACAACAGCCTCCCATCACTAACACTACCACCGACTCCTGGGTGAACAGTCATGTCCATGATGCTCCTCTAATGGGGGAAGTCATTGACAAGTCACATGAGAATGTGTTGCATGCAAAACCTGCACAAAAGAGCACAGTAAATTCTGTAGTACTTGGAGAAAAAAAGAAAATTAAATAAAAGTATTAAATTTTTTAATCATTAGTACTTCAAAGAGGATCTGTTCTAACAATGACACAGTATCAAACTGCTTTCTACTTGCTATATCTATTTGCACAATGTTTGTGTTTTTATGTTCAAAATGCATTATTATCCTACAGAAAGAGAAACCAGTCCTTTGTCAAATGGAAAAATTGTAAAAGATTATTTGCCAACAATTTCTTTTAATTGTTAGCAGGTTGCTCTGCCTCTGCCAGGGCAAACAATGCACAAAGGAAACAGTTACATTCTATAAATCCATGCATATGTCTAATGGATGACCACTGCTAGTGGCTGAGCTGAATGCATTTTGATCAAGCCGCATTGCAGCATATCTAAATGTTCCATCTCTTTGCCTCCATAGCTCTGGCTTCCAAACAGACCTACATCAGCTACAGCAACCACGCAATCTAAGAGGAGAACAGGCCCTACAGACCCTTGAGCTTGGTCTTGTAACAGAATGCAAACCAAACCGGACCCCCCATAACAGGCAGGCAGAGGAAAGCAGGACCAGACCTGAACCCAGCCTGCAAATTATAGACACCATTTCAGGACACTTTTTTTTTGTTTTTTTTTTTGTGTGGGTGGGATTACTGGGGGGGGGGGTGAAGGTGTGCTGTATAATGGCTGCAAAGCAGCATGGAGGTTTCCACTTTAGGGGGATGGTGTCCAACAGTAACATCTGAAAAATTTTCAGAGATAACAGCCTGCCATGTGTTTTACGGGGAATCTGGAGGGGAGAATGACTGGCATTATCCAGAGTTTCCTTCTAGAGTTTATAGCACAGTTTCAGTTTGTGCTCCAAAAAGGTATTTTTGGAGCTGACTTTAACCTCGCAGAAAGAATGATGTGAGAAATGCATTTTTTTCATATTCTGTCATACGTTGTTCCACATGAACAGTGACTTCAGCTCCCTTCCCTCTGCTGAGATGGCAACCAGGAAATGACATTATTCACCAGTGATTTCATGAGACCCACAACCTTCTGAGCTTAAGATTTTGTTTTTTTTTTTTAACATGCCTTTGCTAGAATCAGAGGAAAATGCTCAAAGCCGACCAAAAACAAAATAATTATGTTGGTGCATACACAATGTGCAGCAGCTGGTAGCTTTTCAGTTTAAAAAAAGCTGCTCATTTATCTGCAAAAAAAAATCTGCAAAATAAATGGGATGTATCTGTATATATACAAACATATAATAATGTCAAAGAGTAAATTCATTTGTACAGGTTCAGCAGATGCAATATATTGTCTTCTGATTCAATTTTCCCGTTCAGGAGAAAAGATGCGTAAAATGTCATTCAATTGATTCTGGCCAGCATGCTTGTGGGAATGTACTGTGCGTACTGTGTTGTCCAAAGTCTGAAGAATGCACCATGTGTAAGCACTGTGGTAAAACTCCGTTGCAGTGGTGTCACATTTGAGGTCAGTGCCATGTCAGTGAGCTCAACTGATAAGGTCTATTGAATCTTTTCTCCTTTTTTGTCTGTGCTTAAATGTATTTATTTTGCACGAAAATGAAAAAAATAATCCAGGTATTTGGTTCAGAAGGTACTGCTGTCACGTTTTTCTCCCAAATTTCTACAATGCAACACAGTCTGGATGGAAATGAAGCGGCTCTTGATTATGTTCTGCAAGATAGCCACAGGTGTCCGCAGGTGTCCTGCCACCATGATGCGAGTCATGAGATTGACAGCAGTATCACAAGGTGACCCTATTTTCTTTGTCTAAACCATTAAGCCATTACTTTTCTTCTTTTCTTTAGTAGTTCTGCAGAAGTTAACTACTGAAAAAATTAAATTCATGAATTGATTTTTTTTGTGCAAATCCAGTGCAAAGTGACCATTTTATACAACTGATTTTAGCCTGCAACAGAAATTAGTAATTGGAACTAACAGAATAGCCAAAACATCTGGGCTGCTGTTATTCAGCTTGTGCTTAAGGCCTCTGGATGACTTCTGAAAAATTGGAGGGTAGTAGAGGGTGAGAGTGGTTAGACAAACTTAGTAATTACCACCACTTTATAAACACCCTTATAGCATCTAAAGGTTTAGAACGTGTTCTTGACTCATTTGAAAACATGCTCCAAAAACCTTAATGCTGATAACTTTTTTACTTTCAACTCTATCAATAAAACTTCTTGAATACTGTGGACAGTTGCTTGTGATCGCATTAATATTTATTACCTTTTGTCTGTATGAAAAATATGTGAATCATTAATATTTAAATGTTTATTTTCAAATAGTAGGCTCTGATTCATTGTATTTAATTTAGTAACAATTGTGCTCTCATAACACCCAAAAACAACCAGAAACAAGGGGGAAAAAAATCTGTATCTTCTAGGGTTTTTTTTTTCACCGCGAACACTGAGGCTGAATATGAAAGTTCTCATACATTTATGTGTTAAGATGGAGGTTGACTACCAAACAGGTCCTTTAAACTACCTTGAAGGAGTGTTCATGTTCTTCATGGTTACCTTGGGGCAGCGGCCGAAGTGGGTGCAATGTTGTACTGTGAACAAGTGATTTTATAAGCTCCAGAAGGAAATCTTTCCAATAGGAGAAAAAGAAACAAAGGACTATATACATTTTCTTTCATGTAGGAACTTTCAACCATTGGCTTCAATAAGACCACAGTGATTCTGCGGAGACGAACCTTTTTTCCTTTCCGGGAATATATTGTGCAATTGTTTGTGACTGTGTACACCATGATTTACTACTTTTCCCTCCCACTTTTCTTAACACTATGTCTGTGTTGCAAAATAGAGTATGTAAGTGCTGATCAAAATTTAATGGCAAGTTAATGTTATTAAAACTGGATTGATACTGTCTGCTTTATGTACTGACCTATTAAAAAACAAAAAAGGGGAAAAAAGAGAAATACAGTGCCTGGATATTTATGACTAACCTATAAAAATTGAAAAAGTGTAAAGCATGTTCATTTTTATACAAAAAAAGAGATTTCTAATAAAAAAAACGGTTTTGCAAAAACCTTGTGCTACTGAGATTAATTTACCATAGTATTACTAACAAAGTAAAGTTCAGTCCGTAATGATCTTGCAGAATAAATGATTAGATCATGCATTTTGTAAGAAACTGAAAGAAGATCACCTGACAACGAGCAGTATGCAGTACAGTCGGGCACTACCACACGACACTGAAACGCAGCGTTATGGGACATTTAATGCATATTTTCCTTGATAATATAAGGTATGAACATATATGCTTCTTTATCCCTTTCTGCCCAGCATAGACCTAACTGACTCTCACCTCAGAGTTCTAATAAAAACTGCACCCCCTCCGAGTCGGCAAGCTGTGTACACAGAGACTAAAGGCTGATATTTCATTAAAATCTATGGAGGAGAAGTGTGAACTGCTCTGTTGTCAGTTCAGGTGGTTTCACTCGATTTTGGACACATGAAAGCTCAGTCCACAAGCATACACTGCACAGACACACAATTTGCTCCTAATTCAGTGTGCTAGTCAAACAGCAAGTCAGGCTGGTGAGCATTTCTAAATCATTCACTTTGCACAGACAGTCTGGTGTGCTTTACAAGATAGAAGATATCAACACAGAAACAATTTATTCAGTTCGCACCCATTATGAATGACTTTTTCATAGATAGCACTGGCCCATTTTCTTATATATCTTTTGAAAGCTGAAAGTTGGGTCAGGGATCGAAGTGACACAAAGTCAACCACTTGTGAGTATAAAGGTAGAAGATGGTACCAAAGTAGTTTACCATGAACAACTGGATGTTTTTGGCCTTGGGAAAGTCTTTTTAACGTAAAAAATCATGCAAATTCCACAAAGATCCAGAACCACAGTGCAGGTGCTCAGAGATATGAGCATCACCTGCTGCTGGTATTAATTTAAAAAAAAAAAAATCAAGAACGCTTTATCTAGTCAAAGGCAAAATATACAGCAACTGTAAGCTCCTTATAAGAACAAGCCATTGCAAGTCATATTTTGGTCTGTCACCACTGAACCACATTGCCATGGTATAACACATATGCTGGTGCTTCCGTGTACCCTGCAAAACCCAGAAATGAAAGCAGATGTAACAGTTCAGAATCTGCTTGTCACAGTATCCTCTGGACATCTGTATGACTCACAGGTACCTTTTCTTAACACACTTTCCACCAGCCACAACTTTTGGTAACACTGAAAGCTTTATTGTGTACTTGACGGCTTCTCGCTTTCCCCAAAGAACGAGTCATGAGACTGTTACTGTACTCAAGCTAGAGATTAATAAAAGCTTGTCATTTTTGAATGTGACTTAAAAGAAAGTAGCTTGTCAAAAAAATGACAGATCAGTGTGTTGTATTGTATTTGCTATACCAGCCAGTGTAAAAAGTGGCTGTTGACAGCGTCACGGTAAGGGTTCCCTCACCAAACAATTGGCCTGTAAATGAAGGGAATGTCTGAGGGTTTAATGGGAAATGTTTGCCAGTTAGCAACTAAATTCACCCTCATCTTCACACTGAGTGTAGTTTTAAAGCCTCCTAAATTCTTTGACGCTAAAACCACTATAGGACAAATCCTATAGAAAGACAAAAGAACTACACATAAGCCACAAGAGCAGCAGATATTGTCCCTCTGGTAACAATGATCTGCCGCCAGTTTTTATTTCATAGTTGCCATTTATGAAAGCTTTGTAGCTTGTTAAAAAGACCGAACTTACCTTATGAATGATTCAGATAGGTTGAACTAGGAGAACACCAGCTGAATGTTTTTTTTCCAGGTCTGTAGAGTTCAGTGAAGGTAAAAACTGTATCAATCAGAAAAAAACAGCCATTTCATCTAAATTTTTGTTGTTAGTACCCATCCTCCTGTTGGGTAAAACTAGCTTCAGAACTTCAAAATATGGAGGATTGATGTAACGCTGGAATGAAGAAGCAGATGTGCGCAGGCACAAGTTGATGAACTCTGTTTATTGTGAGGGACGTTTCAAAAGTCATGGTCACAACACAGGCAAGGGTCAAAACCAGTAATCAGTTCAGCACCAGTGGACCAGCAATAAGGGATAAGGCTTAATCTGTGGTCGGGCAGAAACACAGGTCGGTAATAGTTGAAGGTACGTAGAGAAATTCTCGGTATGTACAGACGAATCATGGGCAATACTTCGCGTTGGTTTGCTGGAAGACACAGATCTATATAGGATACAGGGAATAAGGAGCAGGTGCAGGTGATCAAGGAACAGGCGGGACAGAGTCTGGAGCAGGGGGCGTGACAGCATCCCCCCCCGAAGGAGTCAGCGCTGACCGAGTGACACAGACGGCCAAAACAACTACCACTCACGCCCCCAGAGGACCGATGTCGTGTTCGAGTGCCGGAGTGATCCCGAGGCTGTGCAGGCAGGGTGTGATGCCGGTGTTCCACGGTTCCTACAGTTGAGGCCTCAAAGATGTTATTGGCACTCTTCCTTGGGTGTCCCCTCGGACAGAACCGGTGGAAGTCTGCCACCAATCCTGGGTCCAAAATCTCTGGTGCTGGCACCCAACTCCTGTAATTGTCCCACCTTCTCTGTGAATCCAGCAATTTATGCATATGCAGGAGTGCTGTCTACCTCCACCAGGGGGGCGGGACATCCGCAGGGAGGGCTTAATCCAGTGGTCCCGGGACAACTGGTTTCAGGAAGGAGACATGGAAGGTGTCAGATACATTGACATTGATAGGTAACTCCAACTTGTAAGTAACCTCATTTATCCGTCACTACTTGATAAGGGCCCAGGTATTTGGTCGGATCTTTCTGCACCCTTCGTGAAATTTAAAGTCCTTTGATGACAGCCAGACCCAATCCCCTGGCTGGAACACGGGGGCCTCCCGGCAGTGCTTATCTGCCTGGGTCTTGTAGCGTTGCAGAATGCTTTCTATCTGCTGATGGGTCTTTTCCCATACTTTCTCACTCTTCTTCATCCATTCATCCACCGCTGGAATGTGCGTAGGAACCGCTGTCCGAAGGCACTAAGGGAGGTTGATAACCCAGGCAGCATTCGAAGGGTGTTAGTCCGGTGGAGAATCTGACCAGCAAGTTCTGCGCTATCTCCACCCAAACCAGGAACCGACTCCATTCTGAGGGGTTTTCATGGCAGTATATACTCAAAAATTTTCCTAATTCCTGGTTCACCCACTCGCACTGGCTATTCACTTGCGGATGACAGCTGAACAAGAAGCTAACGCTTACCCCTAAATGCTTAAAGAACGCAGACCACGTTCTAGAGGTACACTGAGGACCGTGGTCCGAAACGACGTCCTCAGGAACTCCAAACAACCTGAATACCTGGTTAAAAAGTGCCTCAGTAGTCTGAAACGCGGTAGGCAAACCCTCAAATGAAATAAATCGGACAGCACGTTAGAATCTATCACCAATGGTTAAAATACAGGTGTACGATTGGGATTGGGGAAGATCCGTGACGAAGTCTACTGTGAGGTGAGACCACGGACGTGAGGGAATGGAAAGGGGAACCAGTTTCCCCGCAGGCAAGGTTTTTGGGGTTTTGCACTGCACACATGTAGTGCACGAAGTAATGAACTGATGAATGTCTGACGACATACTCTCCAACCAATACCTTCAAGATAGCAACTGGTATGTGCATGTCTCCCCCGGATGCCCTGAGACCTGCACCGCTGGGCCCAAGTAATGAGGCGCTCTCTGCTTGACAATGGAACATATCGTTTACTGACCGGGCATTGGGACTGAGATGGGGTGTCTCCTACCTCTCTGTCTATTTCCTCGTCAATTTCCCATCTCACGGATGCTATCTGACAGTCTGGAGGCAATATGCTGGTCAGTCGTTCTGTCCTGGGCTCATTTGATGACTTGTATAATTGGGATTAGTGCATCCGCCTTGGTGTTACGAGTGCCTGGCCTATAAGTGATAGAGAACTGAAAACATGAGAAAAACAGTCCAACGTGCTTGTCGGGGATTCAATTGTTTGGCATGCCGTAAGTATTCTAGGTTTCGATAGTCAGTTAAAATCTGAAATAGGTGGTTTGCACCCTCTAACCAATGTTGTCATTCTTCAAGAGCTAACTTTATGGCCAGTAACTCACAATTCCCTATTCCATAATTCCACTCAGCTGGAGTAAGTTTGTGAGAATAGAAAGCGATCGGGTGCAATTTTGGAGGGTTACCTTCCCGTTGTGACAGCACGGCACCAATACCGACGTCGGAAGCATCTACCTCGACAACAAAGGGTTTAGACGAGTTGGGATGTTTTAGAACGGGCGCCATGGTGAACGCTTGTCTGAGTTTATTGAACACTTAGTCAGCCTGCGGGTTCCATGACCGGTAACATGATGTCCTCTTGCCCCTGAGTAACACCGTGGGAGGAGCTGCTATGCTACTAAAATTTCTAATAAATCTCCGATAAAAGTTTGCAAATCTCAGAAAGCATTGTAAATCCCTAACACTGCGAGGAACTGGCCAATTAATTGCCGCCTTGTTCTTCGAGTCATCTATCACGATCCCATCTGTGCTGATAATATAACTAAGAAAAGACACCTGCTGTAAATGAAACACATTTTTCTGCCTTCACATACAGTTGATTCTCTAAAAGCCTTGCAAGGACTGTACAGACTGGCAAAACATGGGTGTAATATTGGAGTGAGGGTGCAGACGCGTGCAGGTATAAGACGTCAGGAGACGGGTGTGGGCGCAGGACGGTCCAAGGTCGTGGTCAAGAGACAGGTGGGGGCCGAAACCAGAAAGCGGTGCAGGACAGGAACGGGTCAGGCAAGAACGGTGGTCAAAGGGAAACGAGGGTCGACAACGAGTTAGACTAATAAGAGAGTTGCTTGGTATGCTTAGTAACAACATGGGCAATACTTCGTACCGGGCTGTCAGGCTACACAGGTCTTATACCCTGTTTGGGGAAACAAGGAGCAGGTGCTGGCGATTGTGGAGCTGGGCAGAACGGCAGACGGAGCAGGAGGCATGACAGTACCCCCCCAAGGAGTCAGCGCCAGCCACACGATGCGGATGGCCACGATGACCCCTAACAATGCCCCCAGAAGAGCAGCTCTGTGTTTGTGTGCCAGAGTAGTCACAGGTCTGGACAGATGGGCTGGGATTCCGGCGCCGTTCATTTGACCTACTGATCGAGGCATCGAGGCTGCTGGTGGCGCGTCATCTTAGTCGTCCCCTAGGCCGGGGACCCGGCTTCTCGGGGTGTAGCCGGTGGAAATCCACCACTAGGCCTGGGTCCAGGATGTCCCTTGCTAGCACCCAACTCCTCTCCTCAGAACCGTAACCCTCCCAATCAACCAGATATTGCAACTGCCCCGCCCTTCTTCGAGAATCCAATAACCTGTTCACTGCGTATGCTGGGGCGCCATCTATCTCCACCAGGGGGGTGGGACGTCTGCGGGGAGGGCTTCGTCCAAAGGTCCTGGGACTACTGGGTTGAGGAGTGAGACATGAAAAGTATCATACACGTTGACATTGACAGGTAAGTCCAATTTACACGTGACCTCGTTAATGTGCTTCACAATTCTGTAGGGACCCAGGTATCGGGGTTATAATTTTCTGCATTCTCCAGGAAATTTAAAGTCTTTAGAAGACAGCCAGACTTGGTCTCCTGGCTGGTAGACTGGAGTCTCTTGACAGTGTTTGTCTGCTTGGTTCTTGTAATGCTGGAGGATGTTTTCAATCCATTGATGAGTTCCTCCCCAGACCTCCTTGCTCCTTCTCATCCAGTCATCCACGGCGGGGATGTCTGTAGGTGCTGCAGTCCAGGATGTTAAAGGTGGCTGGAAACCTAAATAACATTCGAATGGAATCAAACCGGTGGATGCACAGACTGAGTTCTGTGCAATCTCGGCCCAGGGCAGAAATTGACTCCAATCCGCGGGACTTTTGTGGCAATAAATTCTAAGAAATTTTCCTAACTCCTGATTTACCCATTCGCATTGGCCATTTGATTGTGGGTGATATCTGGAGGTTAGACTAACATTTACCCCTAGACATTCGAGGAAGGATGACCATACTTTTGAAGTGAACTGGGGACCTTGGTCGGAAACTATATCTTCGGGAATCCCAAACAATCTAAACATGTGATTAAAGAGGGCCTCTGTGGTCTGGAATGCAGTAGGCAAACCTGGAAATGGAATAAATCTAACACCACGCGAAAACCTGTTGACTTTAGTTAAGATACAGGTGTGCGATTGCGACGGGAGAAGATCTGTGACAAAGTCTATGGCAATATGCGACTAGGGGTGAGAGGGAACCGGAAGAGGAACTAACTTCCCTGCTGGTAGGGTTTTGGGTGTTTTACATTGTGTGCATGTAGTGCATGAGGCCACGACCTGATGAACATCTTTGCCCATATTCTCCCACCAATATTGCCTGGCGAGTAACTGGAAGGTTCGTGTCTCTCCTGGTTGCCTCGCTGCTAGAGAGGTATGAGCTCAGATGAGAAGCCAGTCTCAGCAAGCTAAGGGGACGTATTGTTTATTAGGGGGACATTGTGATGGGATTTGACATTCTTCTAACGCCTTCTCTATGTGTTCATCAATTTCCCACCTGACAGACGCAATTTGGCAGTCTGGAGGCAGAATTGGTGCAGGATCCTCGTCTCTTAGCTCAGTAGGGGAGGTGTCCCTTCTCGATAGGGCATCGGCCTTGGTATTACGGGTACTTGGTACATACTTGATGGAAAAACGAAATTGGGAAAAGAAAAGTGCCCGACGGGCCTGTCTGGGATTCAACTGTTTGGCAGTTCTTAGATATTCTAAATTTCGGTGATCGGTTAGGACTTGGAATGGATGGTTAGCCCCTTCTAACCAATGACGCCGTTCTTCTAGTGCTAAATTAATGGCTAGAAGTTCGCGATCCCCTATTCCATAATTCTGTTTGGCGGAGGTGAGTTTATGTGAAAAAAAACGCTATTGGGTGGAGCTTTGGGGGGTTTCCTACTCTTTGTGACAGCACCGCCCCTACCCCGACATTTGAGTCATCGACCTCTACTGCGAAGGGTTGCGATGGGTCAGGGTGTTTTAACACGGGCGCCCCGGTGAATGATTGTTTGAGGATGTGAAATGCCTGATCCACCTGAGGGTTCCAGAGTAGTGTTCTAGGCCCCTTCTTGCCTTTTAATAGTGAAGTGAGAGGGGTCGCCTTGCTACTGAAATTCCGAATAAACCATCTGTAAAAATGTAATCTCTGTAACTCTAGCACATTCCGCGGGATGGGAACTCGACTTTTGTGTTATCCATCACAATGCCGTTGGCACTAATAATGTATCCTAAAGAAGGAGATTTTCTGGGCATAGAACTCACATTTCTCTCCCTTAACGTATAATTGGTTCTCCAGTAATGTGGAAAGAACTTTACATACATGAGAAACATGAGCCCTCCAGCTATGAGAATATACCAAGATGTCATTAAGGCAAATGATGACGAACTTGCCTACCATATCACGGAGAACATCATTAATGAAAGATTGTAATGCCCCATCGGTTTTTCAAAGACCGAAAGGCATTACTAGGTACTCGTAATGTCCACTAGGGGTGACAAAAGCTGTTTTCCATTCGTCCCCCTTCCTTACATGAATTAGATTATACATGCTCCGTAGATCTAGTTTTGCAAAAATGTTGGCTCCACAAAGCTGCTCTAGAGCCGCAGGAACTAAAGGTATGGGGTAAGGGAATTTTTTTGTCATTGCATTGAGGTCTTGATAATCAATACAAGGCCTAAGTCCCCCATCCTTCTTTTTAACAAAGAAAAAGCTTGAAGCCACTGGGGACAGACGAATAAACCCCTGGGCTAACGACTCCCTAATGTACGAGTTCATGGCTTTTAGTTCTGCCTGAGTCAAGGAATAAATCTTAGCTTTTGGAAAGGAAGTTCCTTCCACTAAATCTATGGTGCAGTCGTACGGACGGTGAGGGGGGCAGTTTTGTAGAATTTTGTTTATTGAACACTTCCCTCAAATCGGCATACTCGGGTGGAACTGTTGCAGAATCGGAGTCGGGGCTTTCCATGGATGTAGGGTGTATCGAGATCATCAGACTTCACATGCAGTGCCGGGAACAAAACGGAGACCAGGATAAAACGTCAAGAGTCGCCCAAGAAATATGGGGGTCATGTCTTCGCAACCATGGTAATCCTAACATGACAAAACAACTAGCCTGATTCATCACAAGAAACGATATGGACTCAGAGTGCAGGGCTAGCATCCATTCGTACAGATTTGGTAATTTCCGTCACGAGACCCTTGCCGATGGGTCTCCCGTCGAGGGCGGACAACTGTATGGGAACACGGAGTTTACGGGTCCGGAAACCCAGCTGCCACACCAGTTCTGAGTGCATAAAGTTTCCTTCGGCCCCGGAATTGATTAATGCCGGGAAAGACACCGGATCCAGATAATACAAGGTAACTGGTACTGAAAAAGATTTTGAGCCTCTTCGGTTAGGCTGATGGGCTGACTCACAGCACACACAAACTGATGGAGATCTCAGGGTTGTAGCTGGATCTGTAGTCTGGGAGGCTGTCGGGAAAACGGCGCCATCTGTCATTTGACAATCTCCAGGGAAACTCCATGCCTGCCGTTTGCTGGGTGGCAAAGTATTCTGTAATATTGGAGTGAGGGTGCAGACACGTGCAGGCATAAGACGTCAGGAGACGGGTGTGGGCGCAGGACGGTCCAAGGTCGTGGTCAAGAGACAGGTGGGGGTCGAAACCAGAAAGCGGTGCAGGACAGGAACGGGTCAGGCAAGAACGGTGGTCAAAGGGAAACAAGGGTCAACAAAGAGTTAGACTAACGAGAGAGTTGCTTGGTATGCTTAGTAACAACATGGGCAATACTTCGCACCGGGCTGTCAGGCTACACAGGTCTTATACCCTGTTTGGGGAAACAAGGAGCAGGTGCTGGCGATTGTGGGGCTGGGTGGAATGGCAGGCGGAGCAGGGGGCGTGACAATGGGTCTTAAAATCTGGGGAGTACACCAAAATGTCATCTAGATAGGAAAGTTCGTTATAGCTTATTATATTATGGAGTACATTGTTAATAAATGACTGGAAGACAGAGGGGGCATTACACAGACCGAAAGGCATAACCAGGTATGCATAATGTCCACTCGGAGTGATGAATGCTGTTTTCTACTCATCTCCTTCCCTGATACTGATGAGATTGTATGCGCTTCTTAAATCTAGTTTCGTAAAGTATCTGGCTCCCCAATGCTGTTCTAGGGCTGCCGGCACCAGCGGTAACAGATAAGGGAATTTTTTTGTAATTGCGTTGAGACTTTGATAATTGATGCATGACCGAAGTCCTCCATCTTTTTTCTTAACAGAAAAGGAACTAGAGGCAACTGGTGATGTGGACGGACAAATAAATCCCGGCGCTAACGGCTCCTGAATGTACAATTCCATAGCCCTTAATTCGGCTTAGGTTAGGGAGTATATCCTAGATTTCAGAAAGGGGGGCTCCTTCTACCAGCTCAATGGCGCAGTTGTGTAGCCAGTGCGGTGGCAGTTTGGGGGTATTTTGTTTGTTAAATACTTCTTTCAGGTCAACGTATTTGGGAGGAATTATTACGTCTCCAGAGGTGGGACTTTCTATGGATGTAGAACGCACAGAAACCAGAGGGCTTTGCAGATAGTTCTGAGAGCAATACAGAGACCACAACAAGATATCGGAGCGAGGATATATGTGGTTCATGTTTTTGTAACCAGTGTAAGCCCAGAATGACTAAATAACTAGGTTGGTCCACAACCAGAAAGGATGAGTTCGGAGTGTAACGTACTAGCATCCATCCGCACCGGATCCGTAACCGTTGATAGGGAACCCTTACCAATGGGCCTTCTGTCGAGGGTGGACAGCCATAGGGGTGCATGGAGATCCCGGATCTTAAATCCTAACTGTTGTGCCAACTACAAGTGCATGAAATTCCCTTCGGAACCAGAGTCAACTAGTGCTGGAACGGACACCTGGAACTGTCAAGACAATGGAACGTGACTGGTGTGGTGACCGATTTGGATCCTCCCTCTGCGGAGTAGACTCACCACGCAAACATCTGGGTTGGGTTCTATACGACGGGGTTCATTTTGTGGCTTGAAGCACTGCGTACAGTCATGCACAATGTGTCCGGGTTCACCACAGTACAGGCACAGGTTGTTATGCAATCGGTGTCATCGTTCCTCATGCGACAACCGGGTCGATTTGCACTCCATGGGTTCAGGAGAATAGGAGTTGGCGGTTGCTGATCTCAGGTTCCTCCTGTCGCTCCGACTCTCTTTCTTCGGACAAGCCGACATCATGCGATGCAAACAGATGGTTAGGGAAATTACCTCCTCTAGCCCCATTTCCCAATCACGGCACGCTAATTCCATCCGAATTTCTGTGTTCAGACCATTGCAGAAAGCTGTTAGCAGCACTGGCTCGTTCCATCTGCTTCCATCAGTGAGTGTTGCGAACTCTAGGGTATATGTGGCCACGGACCGGTTGTCTTGCCTGAGTTTCAACAGCAATTCCCCGTTGCTCCTGCCTTCATGGGGGTGGTTGAAGATGGCTCTCAGTTCTCTTTCAAATCGTTGGTAAGAAGCAGTCTGGAGCTGGGGCCAGACTGCCATTGCCCAATCCAGCTCTTTTCCAGTCAGGCGAGAAATCACGAAGGATATTTGTGCCATGTCAGAGCTGACCAGGTTGTGAGTGAAGTAGAGGGAGCATTGTAGTAGGAACCCTCTGCAGGCTGCAGGTGATCCATTAAATTTGTCGGGCTTACTCACAGAGTAAGGGGCTTCGGGAAGGCTGATCGAAGGAAAACTTCCCCAGGAGCTTTCGGCATCTCCAGGTTGGTATTGTCCCTGGACCATCGCTGTGAGCTCTTTCAAACCTTCAGTCACCTGCCCCAGCTGCCGTTGCTGCTCACTCTGTTGCCTGGTAAGTGTTGTCACTGTTTGCAGTAGCCCTTCGAGCATTCGTTGGTGTTGATCCAGGGTTTGTGCCGGATCAGAGGTCGTGGGGCTCGGGAGTTCCATTCCTGCCGTCTGCGAGATGGCAAAGTATTCTGTAACGCTGGAGTGAAGAAGCAGACATGCTCAGGCACAAGTTGACAACTGTTTATTGTGAGGGACGTTCCAAAAGTCATGGTCACAACATAAGCATGGGTCAAAACCAGTAATCAGTTTGACACAAGTGAACCAACAATAAGGGATAAGGCTTAATCTGTGGTCAGTAATGGCTGAAGCTAACTAGAAATGCTTGGTATGCACAGACGAATCATGGGCAATACTTTGCATTGGTTTGCTGGAAGACACAGATCTATATGGGATATGGGAAATAAGGAGCAGGTGCAGGTGATCAAGGATCAGGCGGGATGGAGTCCGGAGCAGGGAGCGTGACAATTGATGCCTGGATGTAATGAAGCATAGGCAATTTTTTTGTTTCAAAGGCTTAATTAAACAATGCACTTTTTAACTTTAAATGTCCAAAAGTGAATAAAAAATTTTACTTAGAAATTTAGACGTTGCTACTCATCATTTTCTGGAATGATGCTGTTAGCTTATCCAGGGTCTGCTGTCCCAATATTCACTTTGCGGAGTAGTTGGGGTTTCACAGTCTGGATGAGCCAGTATAAACTTAAACTACGCTGTTAAGCCTGGCTGATAGACTCAAAATCATGATAAACGTGCAAAATAAGTCTATTTTTCCAACCATTTATGCAGAGGGTCAATTATCCCTGAAGTACTGAGTGCTTCAATGCTCAGCCCCTAGATGGGATGAGAATCCATTGCAAGTGACCACACACACAAATTCTTTGGACAGTGGAAGCCCACATAGACACAAGGAGAGCATCCAAACCACCCAGTGAGCCAGACTCAAAGTTCAACCAATGAATGGCGTACTAGGAGAATGGAGAAATAAGACTTTTGAGTTTTAGGATAATTTTTTTCATCTTAGTGGTCAAGCTATAGTTCCAGTATCACCCTTGGCGATGAGTTATTGGAAATGTGTTTCTTTTTCTGAAAAGGTGGTTCCATAGTTGTTTAAAATGGAAATTCTATTGGAGTGTTTTAAAGTCATTCATGAGACACAACTGCAAACATGGTTTGATATAAAATTCAGTATGGAAAAAAAGATTTTACATGGATGAGGGTGTGAAGTGTTACGGTGCAGTTTAAACTGACTTGCTTTTTATGCCCTCAAATTGTTTTTTCCTGAGGACATAAATGTGCCTGTAAATTCTCACGGAGCAGATATCCGGCATCTCTTACATGCTTCATTTTCCCAGATGGTTGGGCTCGAGACAAGACTGCAAGGTAATTCTGTCATTCACTCAGCACTTGGCTTCATTGTTCCCACTGTGTCTGGCTCACAGTCATTCATTTCTCACAATACTTCACACTGAACACTGTTAAATATGATCACATTCAATATCTTTTAAAAGACAGATGTGTCTTATGCTTTCTAAATTGCTGGTGAAAATGAAAAAAAGCTATTATCTAACACGAAGGGATTAGCAAGCATTGTAACAACTGTAATTCAATAAACTGAACCTATAACTGAGTGCCTTAGACAATGATGAGCACTGCTCACTAACTCCGTGATTGTACTTTTTATCTGAGCAATGTCTGAATCCAGTCTTCTCTAATTTCACTCTAGTGAGCACGCAAAACTGCTAAACACCCAGCTGTGTACATCCTATGTTGGCTCTCAGCAATCAAGTCAGTATGACTGATCCTGTGATAAGCTTTATTTGTAGCTAAATTGCCTTGACCCTTGATTACTGTTTTTAGACTAAATCTAAACTAATGTACTAATCTCACTAAACTTCATATTGTAAACATTTAATGCACTATTTAAGAGTGTTTTGTGCATGTATATTTATTTCAGTTAGTCATGCAGCATCTTTGAGGCCAAGAGCAAAAAAAAAATTGATCTGTAGTTTAAGATCAAATAGTTTGACACGCTCAGCTTCTTAGCGTATGAGTCTTCATTTTTGTCCCCAAAAATACATGTTAATACAAATCAGTATTTTATTGGGCGAGCCGTTTAATTCTGTAATCTACTTAAGGTTATTTTCAGCTGGATTCAAACCAACCCCTTTTAAGTATGTCATCATTGATGCCCTTTTCACATGCTATACAAGTGTACAAGACACCGTCTTGTATTGTTCACGCCTCTTTAATGAGCACTCTGGTTGTCATCCCCTACATATTTTATGCAAACGTTTGGCACACTTGGCTAAGAAAAATATGTAAATATATTAAGCTCATAATATTTTATGACAGTGAAAATTTTCCTCACTCATGAAGAAATACAGTTTCTTCAGTTTTATATATATGCAATAAAGCTGCAACACCAGAACTGTACTGTTTTCAGCAAATGGTCATGGTTGTATTAGCTGCAGTTACATTAAAAAAAGTTTATGCTGAACTGCTGCGATGCTGAAAGATCGAACAAAGATGGGAATGCAGAACAGGGGTACTGTCAAAGCAACATCAGCTTAGCTAGCAAGCAAGTACTATTGAAATAGATTCCAGAAGTAACCTTGCCACCCCCTTTCTACCTGGTTCTGACTGCTGATGAGGAAAAATGAGGGTGACAATGGTGCTTGGCCTTGTATTGACCTAAAAAAAATGGTATCAACGGAAGGTTTTTTTTTGTGGCAGTTCCTTGTTTTCTGCTATCATACAGATATGACAGCATGCATACCTGTTGCTGTTTTTTTTTAGATGTGCATGTAGTCATCTTGCAGGAAAGTTCTATAACCTTTGTGACATGCTTCCAGAGCTTGTCACAAATGTACATGGAGTCCTCTTGGCCTGCTTGCTCTGCAGGAGACTAACCATAAACAGAATGCTACAGAAGTAAACCCCTTGAATTACACACAAATTTTTCTAAACTGTAAAACTAAATTATCAGAGCTAACGTAAATATTTTGTTGCAGCGATTTTAAAGAACATGACAACCTGAAGTCTTGCGTAAGTATTGAAACCCCGCACAGTAAGATTTGTTATCACATTTTGGTGTAATGACAGCTTTAAGACTCTGGGGAAAGTTTGTACCTGCTTTGCACACTTTGCATTTTTTTCTCATTCATCTTGGCAAATCTGCAGCAGGTTGGTTGGATGATATGTGATCCCTGGTTAGTTTGAACGATACAGGACTTCACTGGTTATTCATTTGAGATGAACGGCATGAGATCCTGTTCAGCTTTGTTTTGTCATGGGTTGACAAGTATGAATTATATTTATGCAAACTAACTTTATAAGAAACAGCATAATAATAGCAATTACTCATAATTATTATTTTTAATGCAAAAAGCACTAAAAAGATCTAACAAATGGATAACTTGAGCATTCATGTTACACAGTAATATATAGTAGATAGCAAATTTTTTTTTAAATGGTAGCAGTTAGTTGCTGGAAGCAGTAGTACTAGTTTTTTGACCATACTCATATATTAAAAAATGCAAGATGGTGTTTTTTATTTAGGTAACAATCAGTTTTCTTTTATGCTGAAATCATCCACATTATTTTTTTCCCCCCAAAAAAATATTCAGAAATAAGCACTTGATAGCTGGAAAAAATTATGTATATTTCATGGTTTTAGGAACGAATACTCTATAAGGCGTAATACAAATTAAATATTTGCTTTGCTCCCACATAGGATCAGCAACAGACAATACTGCATTAATGTATTCTAAGTTCAGAAAAAATTATCAATAATGGATGGTAGTGTAAAACCAAATTTTTTTATCAGCAATAACAACATGAAATACATTAAGTATGAAAGCATTAATGAATTATGAATTCTAATCACCCTCATAACACTTCAATATCGCTGCCTCTTTTCAATCTTCTTAATGGTCTTTTTTTTAAAAAATGATCTGCAAACAAATCAATGTTGTCAAATTTCATGAACATAATCTGACTGAAACCATTACAGTTAACAAGTAGCATTAAAGAATATTTGCTGCTTCAAAATTTGCCTCCATTTAATGTGTTGCTTAAAGAAATTTGAAGGAATAATCAGTGCTTTGAGCCAGCCGCAGATAAATTTTGAAACCTGTTGAGGCTGCAACCCTGTCTGGTAGGGATTTGTACTAAAGCCTTGTCAAAGATGGGTATCAAATGAATCCAACCGCAGAGACAAAAGGAACTAGAAAGAAAAAAACCCTTTTCTAACTAAACCAGTTTTACATTGTATTCAGTCACTGGAAAAATTTTGGCAGCATACAAGCAGTGTTGAACGTGCTATCAACTGAAATAAGTGTTGTCATGCTAAACAAATGCACCTTCACGCCTCCCTTTTTTCTGAGGCTGGCCACTTAACTTGAAAAGACCCATTTTAATGTAAATTTTGGCCCAAAAAAGTGCCAGCTGACTATTTCTAATATAAAATTATTCATTATGAATATACAGGATAAGATGACAAATATCCTGCACTTACCCACTGGGAAAGTAGCCCTAAAATTTTGTGTGTTTGTTCGCCTATGCTCAAATACATGTAATTACAAGAATTTACTGAAACTGAAAACTGTTTTAAGTGACAGTCTGACACCTTTCATTACACATCAGAAATAGTAATTGCTCAATGTTATGTAATAAAAGAGTAACCAAACCATTTTGTACAAAACCTTCTTGAATGAGACATAGTCATAACTGAAAAGAAACACCAACTGATTGTCTTCAACAATGAAATATATAACGCATTCCGAAGCCAAAAAGTGCTTTTTATTTTCACCTCTTTGATTGAAATGGTTTTATTTTTGCTATCTCTTCACTGGGCACAGAGAAGGTTGGTGACCACTTGAAGTTGCAGGAGAGATTGGCGTATAGTGGAAGCCGCACAGGATTGCCCTGTGTTGAGAAATTTTGCCTTTTGCCATTTTATTGATTGCTTGTTTTTTTGTCTGTATATGCAACGGTCCTTCGGTATCCAAACTGTCAAATGTTTTCAAATTTTTTTGCTACGACAACTCTATTTGAAGTGAGATTTTTTGTTATTAAAAATTAAAAAAACCCTACAATAAATTATTCAGAGTTGGCAAATGGTATTTATTATTGAGACACATTCCAAGTTCGTAGTCACAACGCAGGCAAAGGTCAGATCCAGAGGTCAACAAGGTACAAGAAGTGGTCAGGCTAAATCGGTGGACAGAGACAGGCGAGGGTCGATCACAGGAAAGGCTAACAGGAGAGACGCTCAGTAGTAACATGGGCAATACTTCGCACCGGCTTGTCGGGATACACAGGTTTAATACCCTGCTAGAGTGCTGGCAATTATGGAGTCGGGTGGGGCAGGGGGCGTGACAGTACCCCCCCAAAGGAGTCACTGCCGGCCGCATGACGCAGACGGCCACGATGACCCTTAACAATGCCCCCAGAAGAGAGGCTCTGGGTTCGCATGCCTGAGTAGTCATGGGTCTGGACGGACGGGGTGGCACGTCGGGGCAGTTCTGCCCTCCTTGCGGTCGAGGTCTCACGAGTGCTACTGATGTTCTTCTTGGGACATCCCCTAGGCCTGGGCCCCGGCTTCTCAGGGTGACACCTCTGAAAATCCCCTACCAGTACCGGGTCCAGTATGTCCTGGGCTGGCACCTAGCTCCTCTCCTCTGGGCTGTAACCCTCCCAATCGACCAGGTACTGGAGGTGTCCCGCCCGTCTCCGAGAATCCAGCAACCCGTTTACTGCGCATGCCAGAGCGGCTTCTATCTCCACTGGGGGGGGCTGTGGGGAGGGTTTCATCCAATGGTCCCAGGACTACTGGGTTGAGTAGTGAAACATGAAAGGTGTCAGACATATTGACATTGACCGGTAAGTCCAATTTATACGTCACCTCGTCGATCCGTTTCACGATTCGATAGGGGCCCAAGTATTTGATTTGAAGTTTTCTGCATCCTTCAGGGAATTTAACGTCTTTACAGGACAGCCAGACTCGATCTCCGGGGGGATAGACTGGTGCCTGTCGATGGAACTTATCCGCAAGGTCCTTGTACCGCTGGAGAGTCCTTTCCCTCCTTTGGTGAGTCTTCTCCCAGACTTCCTCACTCCTTTTTAACCAGCCATCTACTGCCGGAATGTTTGTAGGCTTGGCTGACCACGGCACCAGGGGTAGTTGGTAATCCAGGCAACATTCAAAGGGGGTTAGCAATGTGGAAGAACTTTTCAGGCAGTTCTGGGCCGTTTCTGCCCAGACTAGAAACTGACTCCAATCTGATGGATTCTTGTGACAATATAGTCTTTAAAACTTTCCTAATTCATGGTTTACTCACTTGCACTGGCCATTAGACTATGGATGATGGCTAGACGATAGATTGACACTTACTCCTAAATGTTCGAAAAGGGCGGTCCATATCCTTAAGGTAAACTGAGAACTGTGGTCCGAGACTATGTCCTCTGGAATACTAAAGAACCTGAATACCTTCGGATAACGCATCTGCCTTGGTGTTGCGAGACCCTGGCCTGTAGGTTATCGAAAACCGAAACCAAGGAAAAAAAAAAAAAAAAAAAGGCCCGGCACGCTTGCCTGGAGTTTAATTGCTTTGTGCTGTGCAGGTATTCCAAGTTTCTATGACTGGTTAAGACCTGCAACCGGTGATTTGCCCCCTCTAGCCAGTGTCGCCACTCCTCAAGTGCCAGTTTCATGGCCAGTAACTCACGCTCCTATGCCATAGCTTCGCTCGGCCGATGTGAGTTTGAGAATAAAAGGCGACCAGGTGTAATTTTGGGGGATGACCTACTCACTGTGACAGGACAGTGCCAATGCCAACATCTGAGGCATCTACCTCAACAACAAAAGGTTTAGATGGGTCCAGATGTACCAGGATGGGAGCAGTGGTAAACGCTTGCTCAGCCTGTGGATTCCATGAAAGGAAGCTGGCCTTCTTACCCTTGAGTAGTGCCGTGAGTGGGGCTGCTATGTCGCTAAAATTTCTGATGAATCTTCTGTAAAAATTGGCAAAACTCAGAAAATGCTGTAGGTCCTTAACACTACAAAGTGTGGGCCAGTTAACCGTCTGTCTTCACATTGTCCATCAATATTCCCTTGCTGCTGATAATGTAACCAAGAAAGGAAATTTGTTGCAGATGAAACTCACATTTCTCCCCTTTCATGTACAGTTGGTTCTTTAAAAGTCATGTAAGGACTGTGTGGACATGGGAAATGTGGGATTCGAAGTCAGGAGGGTATATTAAAATATGGTCAATATATGTGATAAATTTCCCAATCATATCGTGGAATACATCGTTAATAAATGACTGAAATACAGAGGGCGTATTACACAGACCGAAAGGCATAACCAGGTATTCGTAATGGCCATTCGGAGTAATGAATGCCGTTTTCCCCACTCGTCTCCCTCCTGGATACAAACTAGGTTATAAGCACTTCTAAGATCTAGTTTTGTGAAATACTTAGCATCTCGAAGCTGTTCTAATGCTGCCGGCACCAAAGGTAATGGGTAAGAAAATCTCCTTGTAATCGTGTTTATACCTCGATAGTTGATGCACAGCCTGAGACCTCCGTCCTTTTTCTTAAAAAAGAAGCCTGAAGCAACAGGAGATGTGGACGGCCGAATGAATCCCTGATCTAAAGCCTCCTGGATATATTTATCCATCGCCTTCAGTTCAGCCTGGGTCAGAGAATATATCTTGGCTTTTGGGAGGGTAGCCCCTTCTACTAGATCAATCGCGCAGTCATATGGGCGATGCGGGGGAAGTTTAGTTTACTGAATACCTCCAGCAAGTCAGAATACTCGGAGGGAATTGATGGCATCAGAGATGGGATTTTCTATAGCAGTAGCATGCATGGTGACCTGAGGGAGGCACAAAGTTTCTGCCACCATAAGAGGACCAAGACACAATATCTAAGACAGACCAGGAGATTTGTGGGTCATGTTTTTGCAGCCACGGTAACCCTAACACTACTAAATAACTGGATTTCGGAACCACCAAAAAGGATATGGATTCAGATTGCACTGAACTGGCATCCATTTGCACAGGGAGAGTGGTCAAAGACACGATACCCTTACCGATGGGTCCTCCGTCCATGGTGATTAACCGACGTGCTACTCGGAGGTCTCGAGTACGGAAGCCCAACTACCATATCAGCGCCGAGTGCATGAAGTTTCCCTCGGCTCCGGAGTCGATTAGCACAGTGAAGGAAACTGGCTCAGGACAATAGAATGTGACGGGGAGAATGAAAGACTTGAATGCCCTTTCCTGTCCACCCCAGGATAGAGTCATTGGGCAAGCATCTGGATTGCTCTTCATGCGGCATGGTTGCGGACGCTGGAAGCCAATGCACACGGAGCATCCCGCTTCCCGGCCGTGCCAGCACTGGTCCCTCTGCAAACTGGGTCTCCGTTTTTTGTCACGGCATTCGGTTGGTTCCCACTCACGCACGCCTCTGGTCATATAGGGAATCGCAGAGGGGGTCAGGTCAGAAGCTCCATTGGATCATGCCGAAGGGAGAGTTCCCCGAGACCATTCATCTTCTTCAGGTGAGTGCTGTCTTGGGTTGAACATAATATTTTTCAGCTCTTACACCACCTGTGTCAGCCGCTTTTGTTTCTCACTTTGCGCACCCGATTGCAGCCTCACCACCCAACAATCTCCTCCATCAGACATTCACGATGATGCAGTTGTTCCACCATGCCAGGAGTCCAGGTGTTGGAGCACTCCATACCTGCCATCTGCTGCGTGGCAAAGGGTTCTGTGACACCATTAGCAGGAAGACGCGAATTGGCAAATGGTGCCTATTATTGAGACACTTTCCAAGTTTGTAGTCACAACACAGGCAAGGGTCAGATCCAGAGGTCAACAAGGTACAAGAAGTGGTCAGGCTAAATCAGTGGACAGAGACAGGCAAGGGTCAATCACAGGCAAGGGTCAATCACAGGCAAGGGTCAATCACAGGCAAGGGTCAATCACAGGCAAGGGTCAATCACAGGCAAGGGTCAATCACAGGCAAGGGTCAATCACAGGCAAGGGTCAATCACAGGCAAGGGTCAATCACAGGCAAGGGTCAATCACAGGCAAGGGTCAATCACAGGCAAGGGTCAATCACAGGCAAGGGTCAATCACAGGCAAGGGTCAATCACAGGCAAGGGTCAATCACAGGCAAGGGTCAATCACAGGCAAGGGTCAATCACAGGCAAGGGTCAATCACAGGCAAGGGTAACAGGAGAGCTGCTCAGTAGTAACATGGGCAATGCTTCACACCAGCTTGTTGGGATACACAGGTTTTATAGCCTGCCCGGGAAACAAGGAGCAGGTGCCGGCGATTATGGAGTCGGGCGGGGCAGCAGGCAGAGCAGGGGGCGTGACACATCCCTGCACTTCATAGTATTATACTATATTAAAATCAGTTTTTTTTAAATTGAAAACAATTACATACTTATGGTTTCAATTTAATGAAGCTTTTTTTAAATATACGGTTTGCGGTATGGCTTACATGAAAAATGGCAATCGTGTAAATTAAGAAACAAATTAAATGCTCAACACCGTCATGAAGTCTTTGCAAGGTATTTCATCAGTTGTTCTGTACATAATTAGATTTTAATTATAAAATTTCTCGGACAAAGGTAATACACTTACAATCTGAGAGAAAAAAACTAACACAAAAAGAAACTAAAATAGTTTTAAAGCTTTAGTCCTAGGAAATGGCACAAAAAACTAGGTTCCTGTATTTAACAATTTTTGTTCGGTTTGCAAAAACAAAATCACTTTGAGCAGAATTATTGCTGTATTACCACAAAGATTGTCAACTGGATGTTCTGCAAAGGATAACACATTTTCTTTAGTAGTACTATTTAGTTATGTTCCATCATAACCACTCTGTTGTAAATGTACATTATTATTATGACTGTTTCACAAGGCACATAACGTTGCTTTGACTTGATTGTAGATTTACTCATAATTTCTTTCCATGTCTATAAAATTGTTGATTTTTTTATTTTTATTTTTGCAATAACTATATGCCAGTACTGTCACTGGCACTCCTAATTTGTATATGTATGGCATCAGTTGGCATATGGAATTGTCAAATAACCCATTATTTTACATGTAGCATAAATTCTTGTGTTAATTTGTCTTGAAATTTTACTCTGTCAGCCTTTCTTTCAGCTTGTGGCAGCTTTCAAAAGTGATTTGCTGTACCTTATGAGGTTTCTTGGTATGCATAAATATACTATATGCTAATTACTTGTTTAAGACATTGATAATTTGGTGCTGTGATATGGTGATATTAAGCCAGATTTTAACAATCATGGAGAGAAATACCCCCCCCCAGTTTAGGCCAATACTAGAACAAAAAGCTAGAATCTGTAGTAGTTCTGAATGATGGCACTTGGGGGCAAATGTAACATCACCCAGCAGACACTATACAGAGGCCTTGAAAGTATTCTGGCTCATCTGAACCCCTGTCTCCACTGATTGCCAAATGAGAGATGAACAATTTTGCTGCCTTGGAGACGACCAGTTTCCTAATTTTATTGCTATTGCCACTGGAAAAAAAGACCACCAGGGTATTCTCACACTATGACTAGATAAAGCTGAAACCATCTTTGTCCAAGGTGGGGAGATGTGCTGTTCAACCTTACATTCTGTGTGCAATATTACAACGTTACCAAATTGTTTTACGTATTCTCATCGTGAAAATGCACTTTTTTAATTCAATTAAACATTGCATCTACTCTGTGGAAAATATCCAGCTGTGAACACCAGGCAATCAGCAACAGAGCGATAAATGCAATTTTACCAAACAACTGGATGGTGCTTGCACTGAGCACGAGACCTGGACGCAAAAGCAGACATCATCAACCCAGACAAAGTTGTATGGTATCAGCTCTATCCATTTTTCTCTAAGTTGCCTTCAATCAGAATTGGGCATTGTCTCAGTGGACAATAATAGACCTGTGATGCCCTATACATCAGTTTGAAATGCTGAAACTAAAACCAGTTTGCAAATGAAATCTGGGCTAGAGTGACAAGATACACTTTAAAAGTGCTGCTGTTAAATCGGTGACAGCATTAAAAAGCTGCTATTAAGCCTGTAAGTGATTTACATATGGAAGAGATGGAGTTTGAATTTATTAAACTACTCTTGAATGGAGAAAGTATTGGCCTAACTTCTTGCAGTAACCAAATCAAATATTTTTCCTAACAAAAAATATGGATTTTAAGCTCAACATTTTGATAATTAAACCTTTTGGTATTTTTCGTATAAAATTCCAGGAAACTATCTATATAAAAACACCCTTAAGCAGAAAAGGAACATAAATAGGTTTATTAATGCTGTGGAGGAACAAAATAAGCATGTCAAGATTTATAAACAGACGTTTCATGCAAACATAAGATCTAACTGAGTTTCAAAAACTTTTCCTTACAAAAGAACAATGGATGCTGGAACTCCGAGAAAGATTTAATTAAATATGTCTGGCATTGTTAGGTTTTTGTGATGGCTTAGATGAAAGGTTCCCAAACCCAGCAGCCATCTGCTGCCCACCTTACTCACTGTCATGCTTCAGCCTTTCTGGTGCAGATCAATGGACAGCCAAATGCTATTGGAAGTCTCCAAACTGGTTTGATCATTGGCTGTGGACCAAAAAGCACAAAGTACCTGAATGCTGACCTTTTGACTCTAGTTCTGCAGAGTGGGTGTAAACAAAAACAATTGTAGCCGTCATTTCTCACCCAGCATCAATTATGACCCCTGTAAAAACTGGAGGACCAAACAACCTAGTAAAGCTTATACAGAATGCTGTTTCACACTTTGGGAGAAATGTATGTGTCCAGTTTTCATTGTCTTCAGGGTAGGTTGCTAGCACATGATGCTATTTAGACCTTCAGGAAAAAAAATGCTCTCATAGCAAAAATTCCTTAACTGTAACTTTCTTCTTCAGAGACAAAAGGACAGGTTTCTTTGGCTGTGTGAAATATAATACTACAGCATCATAAATTCATAGCTTTGTCCCTTTAGATATGTCCTACTGTAAATGCCAGGATTGGAGTAAGAAAAAAAAGCCTATGATTTTGCTCTACGATTACATTTCAAACGTGAGCATAAATTTATTTTCGCGACATTTTCTACCCTATGTCAATAAAGAGTATAAATATTTGTTTCATAGGTGCTGAAAATACAGAGAAAAATGTTTATAAATGTACAAATAAAAAGGTTGCTGTTTCACTGCATTATTCATATTCCATCACTTTCGCTTGAGATTACACTCGGCTCAGCCCACTTTATTCGTTGTTAAATGAATATGCTGTGTACAGTCAATTTTCAACCCCAAAGTTTTTTTTTCTTGTTAAGGAACTTAAGGAGCTTGACTCTCAGTGTAATGCTGTCGTCAGAATGCAGACGCATGCAGGCACACCGTGAAGAACATCGTTTAATGTCTCGGAAACTTCCAAAGTTGTAGTCAGGAAACAGGCGTGGGTCAAAACCAGGATAGGAGTCAGAAGTAACGCTCAGTACGCACATAGAGAATATAGCAGTACTTCACAAAGATCACGCAGGATCACAGGTGTATATATACAAACAAAGGAAATGAGGAACAGGTGCACAGAACTAGCAATCATGAGGGGCATGATCAGGACTGGAGGGCATGATAGTACCCTCCCCAAGGAGTCCGAGCCAGCCAAGCGACGAGGACGACCGCAACAACCACCACCCATGCCCTCAGAGCATGGAGCCCAGAACTGAGTACTGGAACTGCTCAGCAGCACTTCGACGTTCCTCAGTGGCCCACTTTGGAGAGATGTCTGACTTACTCTTGGGAGGTCCCTTTGGGCACTCTTGGCCACCCCCTTAGCCGAGGACCTGGCTTGTCTGGATGGAGCTAGTGGAAGTCTGCCACCAGCCCCGGATCCAGGATGTCCCTTGCAGATACCCAACTCCTCTTCTCCGGACCATAGCCCTTCCAGTCCACTAGGTATTGTAACTGCCCAGCCTTTCTGCGGGAGTCCAGTGACCTACGTACGGCTTAGGCTGGGGTGCCATCGTCCTCAACAGGAGGGGGTGGGAGGTCGTCGGGCAGTGCCTTCTCCAGTGGTCCGGGGACAAATGGCTTGAGGAGGGAGATGTGAAAAGTATTAGATATATTCAGATTCACAGACAGGTCCAACTGAGAAGAAAAAATGGTTAACCTGTTTAATTATTTTATAGGGACCAAGGTATTTCGGTGGCAGCTTTCTGCAACCCTCTGGAAATTTAAAATCTTTTGAAGATAACCAAACCCGATCCCCTGGTTGATAGACTGGAGCTTCTCATTGGTGATTGTCCACGTATGTCTTGTATTGACATAAAACCAGTTCAATCTTTTGATGGGTTTTCTCCCAAACCGCTTCACTCCTCTTCATCTAGTTCTATAAGGCTGGAATGTCAGAGGACCCTGCTGTCCAGGGTACCAGAGGGGGTTGATAACCTAAGGAACATTCAAAAGGGGTTAACCTGGTGGTGGAACTGACTAGCGGATTCTGCAATATTTCTGCCTATGGCAGGAACTGACTCCAGTCTGACGGATTTTCCTGACAGTATATCCTTTGAAATTTCTCTAATTCTTAGTTAATCCACTCACATTGACAATTAGATTGAGGATGATATCCAGAGGACAAGCTGATGTTTACCCCTAATCACTCAAAAAAGGCAGACCATATTTTAGAAGTGAACTGAAGCCCACAGTCAGAGACTATGAATTCAGGCACACTGAAGAACCTAAAGACCTGATTAAAAAGGACCTCAGCAGTCTGAAATGCAGTAGACAAAGCCTTCAAATGGGATAAATCGGACTCCGTGAAAATCTGTGACGGTTAAAATGCAGGTATAGGACTGGGACAGGGGAAGGTCTGTGACAAAGTCTACAGTAATATGAGACCAAGGACAAGTGGGGATGGGAAGGGGAACCAACTTCCCCACAGGCAAGGTCCTAGGGGTCTTGCATTTTGCACATGCAGTGCACGAGGCGACAAACCTATGGACGTCTAGCACCAGGCTCTCCCACCAATAGCATCAGGATAATAACTGATAAGTATGAGTCTCCCCCAGGTGACGTCACAGTGACGAGTGGGCCCACGTAAGAAGGCGATCTCTACACGTCGAGGGGACATATTGCTTTTTGGCAGGGCATTGGGGCGGAGTTGGGGTGTCTTAACTCCCTCCATCTTCTCATCAATCTGACAATTTGGTGGCAATATGTTTGCCGACTGTTCCGCCGTAGACTCACAAGAAGAATCGTACATTCGAGACAGTGAGTCGGCCTTCTTATTGCGAGTGCCTGGCCTATAGGAAATCGAGAACCGAAGGCATGAGAAGAAAAGAGACCATCATGCCTGTCTGGTTTTAGCTGTTTAGTATTCTTCAAATACTCCAAATTTTGGTGATCCATCAAAACCTGAAAAGGGTGATTAGCTCCCTCTAGCCAATGTCTCCATTCCTCAAGGGCTAATTTGATGGTAAGCAGCTCACAATCTCCAATCCCATAATTTCTTTCTGCAGATGTTAATTTGTGGGAATAAAAGGTGATGGGGTGCAGTTTTGGGGTATTACCTACCCATTATGAAAGCACAGTGGAGCTGCTATGCCACTAAAATTCCTAATAAACCGCCAGTAAAAGTTTGCAAACCCTAGAAATCACTGCAGACC
Source organism: Arapaima gigas (assembly GCA_900497675.1). NCBI lineage: Eukaryota > Metazoa > Chordata > Actinopteri > Osteoglossiformes > Osteoglossidae > Arapaima > Arapaima gigas. The sequence goes on from UFQX01000792.1 coordinate 334,303, forward strand.
CTTAATGCTGTGAGGAATAGGCCAGTTAAGAACCGCCTCTATCTTGGCATCATCCATTATGATACCCTCGGTACTGATAACATATCCCAAAATGGAAACATGTTGAAGATGAAATTCGCATTTCTCCCCTTGAACATAAAGCTGATTTTCCAACAGCCTAGAAAGCACCATGCAAATGTGGGTAACATGAGACCCTCAGTCAGAGGAATATACCAGAATATCATCTATAAATACTATGATAAATTGCCCTACCATGTCACAAAGCACATCGTTAATGAAGGCCTGAAATACAGAAGGGGCATTACAAAGACCAAAAGGCATCACTTAGTGTGATAAAAGCCATCTTCCATTTGTCTCCTTTCCTTATATGCACCAAATTATAAGCATTTCTTAGGTCAAGCTTTGTAAAATACTTGGCTCCACGAAGCTGCTCTAGGGCCGTCGGCACCAATGGCAAGGGGTAAGGGAGATTTCTTGTATATGCATTGAGACCCTTATAATCTATGCACGGTTGGAGCCCTCCATCTTTTTTTTAACAAAGAAGAAACTTGAAGCACCCGGTGACGTGGACGGCCGAATAAATCCCTGAGCTAAAGACTCTTGAATATATGAGTCCATTGCTCTCAGTTCAGCCGGGGTCAGGGAATACATTTTAGCTTTTGGAAGAGTGGCCCCCCTCTATTACCTCGATTGTGCAATCGTACAGACGGTGAGGGGACAGTTTGGTCGTTTTTTTGTTTACTAAATACGTCTTTTAATTTGGTGTATTCAGGAGGAATTGCTACAGGCTTGGAATTGGGACTTTCTACGGACATTGAGTCCACACAGAGACCAAAGGATCTCGCATACAGTTCCGAGCACAATACAGAGACCAGGACAAGATATCAAGAGCAGACCAGGAAATATAGGGGTTGTGTTTTCGCAACCACAGTAATCCTAGAATTACTAAATAACTAGCCTGATTTACCACAAAAAAGGATATGGATTCAGAGTGTAGGGTGCTGGCATCCATTCGCATGGGGTCGGTAACTGCTGCACAAAACCCTTGCCAATGGGTTTTCCATCGAGGGCGGACAACCTTAAGGGAACACGGAGTTCACGGGTACTAAAACCCAGCTGTCAAACTAGTTCCGAGAGCATAAAATTTCCTTCGGACCCAGAATTGATTAATGCTGGGAAGGACACTGGATCAGGACAATAAAAGGTGACTAGTTTGGTAAAAAATTTTGAGTCCCTTCTGTTAGGCTGACTCACTGCACACGCTTCCCGGTGGAGAGCCACGTGTTGTAGTCTGCTTTGCACCTTCAGGTACAGAGTGCAGGGTCGGAAGATGTAACCGGTGTAGCAGTCCAAAGGGCTGTTGGGAGGGCAGCACCATCTTTCATTCCACGACATATGCGTGGACTCACATTCCAAGGGCCCATGGAAACTAGCGTGGGGAATCTGCAGTCACGGGATTCATCTGTCGCTCTGAATTTCCCTCTTTGGGCACACGGTCGTCATGGAATCCACTCGGAATTCGTTGGGTTGGTGTACTGGTTCGTAGGCTTGAGGATACTTTGCTGAAGAAGATATCCCGCGGGGATATCTGGCTTCTCAAGGTGGGTGTCATCGCTGGGTGTCATCGCTGGGTGGTCACCATCTCTCTCAGGTCCTCCGTCACCTGCTTCAACCGCAGTTTTTGTTTGCTCTGTCGGTTAGCGATGGCCGTCATTTCGTGCATAATTTCTTCAAATAGACATTCATGTTGCTGCAAGGTTGGCACCAGATCAGTGGTCGTGGTATCCAGGGTCTCCATACATGCTGCCTGCTGGGTGGCAAAGTATTCTGTAACACTGTTGTCAGAATACAGACGCATGCAGGCACAACATGAAGAACATTGTTTAATGTCTGGGAAAGTTCCAAAGTTGTAGTCAGGAAACAGGCGTGGGTCAAAACCAGGATAGCAGTCAGAAGTAGCACTCGGTACGCACGTAGAGAATACAGCAATACTTCACAAAGATCACTGGGGAACGCAGGTGTATATATACAAACAAAGGAAATGAGGAACAGGTGCACAGAACTGGCAATCATGAGGGGTGTGGTCAGGACCGGAGGGCATGACACTCAGCACCATTACCATGAGTTGAATTAAAATTCTTCACAAGAGGCCACCGTAGCATTGCCAAAACAAAGAGGGGGTGTGGTGGCTGAATGTCAAGAATGAAAGCTGACCTAGGAAATACGATGTGACAACTTTGACATGGGAGTGATGAGCATGAGTTACAAACAGAGAATTAGCCTCAAAAGGGAGGGAACCAGCATGAGTTACTGCTAAATTCTCTGTGCCATGCTTTTGACAAACTAGGAAAGGTGAATAATTCATTTATTTTTAGCTCCATTTAAGCATATAAACTAATATATATATTAGTTTTGTTAAAATCTAGCTGAAGAGAATTCTAGTGCCCGTTGCTAGAACTGATCAATGACCAGGATCACAGCTCACAGATGCAGTATGCATTACCAGCTGGAACTGAAAATTCCCTGTTTGACTTTCACGTTGATGAACGTTATTCATAATTTTTTTTAGTACCCATCAGCCAAAACTAGAGCTACAATTCAGTAGTTTGGCCCATACTGGCCAGCACCAGGTGCAGTGAACTGTATCTTCTAACCTTTACTACAAGGTAAAAATCCCTACTGGGTGTGCTGTAATTTCTTAGAAAGTCAAAAATGTTAAGGCAGCATTTAAAAAAGCACATTTAATTGGTTGTCAGAGGGCTGTTTTAAAAGTTTTAAAAATATTTTAAAAAATTCTTATGAAAATGTTACCTAATGCATTAGTAGACGGAAGCAGCGCACACAGAGCATATTGCACAAAACTCCTCACAATCATAGGGCACAAGGCACTTCACACTCTTGAAAAGAACCCTTTTATACCACAAATGTAACTACAGAAATCCACATGTGGATACTCCTATTGTACACCATGCCAACCTTACACATATGCCTCTTTATAACCAATATCGAGTTGCCATAATTCCCGAGCCCATTCTGTCCTCAGTAAGGGGATGTGTCATCTGGAATGAGAGCCGGCTTGATCCACCGTCAACATAACACTTCCATAATAAAGTGTCACGAAACCTGACTTTCTGAGTCCAAAGTTTTCACAGCTATTTATAGTCATTTGCTTATGACTGTAATGCTGCAGATAGAATGCGGACGAATGCAGGTATGAAATAAAGTGTTCGGTTTAATGTTAGTGGGCTGTTCCAAAGCTGTAGTTGGGAAAACAGAGCCAAATTCACAATACTAGGTGTCAGTCCAGAGTGGGCGTCATAACAAACCGGGATGAAGCACAAACAATATCTGTAATACAAAAACAGGTCAGTAACCGAAGTACCAAACAGAAGAAACACTCAGTACACATGGAAAGATCATGGCAATACTTTGCAAAGACAGTTTGGAAACACAGGAGTATATATATAGATGGGTGAATTAATGAAAAAAAAATGCAGAGAACTAATGATCAGGAGGGGCGGAACAGGCATGATGTGATCTATTGGCGGAGTCCGGACCAGGAGGTATGACAGTACCCCCTCAAAGAGTCAGAGCCAGCCGAGTGACGAGGATGACCACGACGACCACCACCCATGCCCCCAGAGGACAAAGCCCGGGACCAGGTACCAGAACTGCCACGGTGCTGGTCAGAAGAGCCGGAACACCGACGTTCCTTAGTGGACCGCACGGGATGGGCATCAGGCTCACTCCTGGGATGCCCCCGTGGGCACCCCCTAAGGCGAGGACCCAGCTTCTCGGGATGGGGCCAGTGAAAGTCAGCCACCAGCCCCAGATCCAGGATGTCTCGCGCAGACACCCAACTCCTCTCCTCCAGGCTATAACCCTCCCAAACTAAATACTACATCTGACTAGCCCTTCTCCAGGAGTCCAGCAACTTACGGATGACATAAACTGGAGCGCCATCTACCTCAACCGGAGGGGGTGGTATGTTGTTGGGCAGTGCTTCATGCAACGGTCCCGGAATGACTAGCTTAAGGAGGGAGCCATGAAAGGTATCAGACACATTAACGTTAACAGGGAAGTCTAACTTGTACATGACATCATACAGAACCAGGTATTTAGGTTGCAGCTTTCTGCAACCCTCAGGAAATTTAAAGTCCTTAGAAGACAATCAGACATGATCTCCTGGTTGATAAACGGGGGCCTCCCAATGGTGCTTATCTGCGTGGGCCTTGTAGCGACGGAGAACCCTTTCTATCTGCTGATGGGTCCTTTCCCAGATGTCCTCACTCCTCTTCATCCAATCGTTCACCGCGAGGATGTCAGCAGGCTCTGCAGTCCAGGGCATTAGAGGTGGTTGATTTGAAAGCAGTATTCGAAAGGCGTTATCCCAGTGGATGAGCTGACCAGGGAATTCTGCACCATTTCGGCCCAAAGCAGACTCCAGACTCCAATCTGCTGGTTTCACGTGATAGTAGATTCTAAGGAATTTTCCTAACTCCTGGTTTACCTGCTCACACTGAGCATTTGATTGCAGATGATAGCCTGAAGTTAAGCTGACATTTACCCCTAGGCGTTCGAGGAAGGTTGGCCGCATTCTGGAAGTAAACTGAGGCCCACGGTCTGAAACTATGTCCTCTGGAACACCAAAAAATCTAAATACATGATTGAAAAGTGCTTCAGTGGTCTGGAAAGCTGTGGGAAAACCCTCAAAAGGGATAAATCAGACACCGCGTGAAAACCTATCAACCACAGTTAAAACGCAGGTATACGACTGAGATGAAGGTAGATCAGTGACAAAATCTACAGCAAGGTGAGACCAGGGATGAGAGGGAACAGGAAGGGGAACCAATTTCCCTGCAGGTAAGGTCTTAGGGGTTTTGCACTGTGCACATGTAGTGCAAGAGGCAACAAACCGATGGATGTCTAGAGCCATGTTCTCCCACCAATAATGTCTAGAGAGCAACTGGTAAGTATGTGTTTCCCCAGGGTGACCTGATGCCTATAACGAATGAGCCCAAGTAATGAGGCGATCTCTACACGTCGAGGGAACGTATTGTTTATCAGTAGGGCATTGTGATGCGACTGGGGTGCCTTCTAACTCCCTAGCGATCTCCTCGTCAATCTCCCACCTAATGGATGCTACTTGGCAATCTGGGGGCAATTTGTTTGCAGACTGTTCTTCCGTAGGCTTACTAGGTGAATCGTGCAATCTAGACAGAGAATCAGCTTTTGTATTACGAGTTCCTGGTCTATAAGTGATGGAGAACTGGAAACGTAAAAAGAAAAGGGATCATCGTGCCTGTCTGGGGTTTAACCATTTCGCATTCTGTAATCACTCCAAATTTCGGTGATGTGTTAAAAAGCAGAACGGGTTGGTTAGCTGCCTCTAACCAATGTTGCCATTCCTCGAGGGCTAAGTTAATGGCGAGCAGCTCACGATCTCCTATCCCGTAATTTCTTTCTGCCGGTGTAAGCTTGTGGGAATAAAATGTGATTGGGTGTAACTTCTGGGGATTACCTACCCACTGTGAAAGCACGGTGCCTATACCCACGTCAGAGGCATCAACTTCTACAACAAACGGCTTAGATGGATCGGGGTGTTTCAAAACGGGAGCAGTGGTGAAAGCCTGTTTGAGCGCATTGAATGCTTTATCAGCCTGGGGATTCCACGACAGTGTTTTGGACACTTTCTTACCCTTAAGTAATGAAGTGAGAGGTACCACTATACTGCTAAAGTTTCTAATAAATTGTTGATAAACATTCGCAAATCTTAGAAAACACTGTAGAGCCTTCACACTACGGGGGATAGGCTAATTAATAACCACCTCAACCTTAGAGTCATCAATTACTATACCATCTGCACTGATAATGTACCCTTAAAAGGAAACTCGTTGCAAGGGAAACTCGCATTTTTCTCCTTTGACGTATAACTGGTTCTCCAAAAGTCTAGAAAGGACCATACGGATATGGAAAACATGGGACTCTAAATCAGAGGAATACACCAAAATATTGTCTATGTAAACTATGACAAATTATCCCACCATCTCCCGAAGGATATCATTAATAAATGACTAGAAAATGGATGGAGAGGTACAGAGACCAAAAGGCATCACTAAATATTCATAATGGCCATTAGAAGTCATAAAGGCCGTTTTCCACTGGTAGAGGTAGGTGCCAGAGGCTTTGTGGCAAGAACTTTTACTTCTCTGCTGAGTGGGTTTGGTGTAAGAGGACGTAAGCTAAGGGAGGCAGTGATGGAATTATCGCTAGTAGCTGAGAGGGCTAGTCAGCGGCTGTGGTTGAGGAGAGCTCAACTAGAGTGGGGGAAGGTGGGATAGGGTGGCAGTATAGTTACTGGGGGCTACATGGACCTTTGACCTAGTAGGCTTGGAGGGGGGGTGGGTCTAGGACGCCAGGCCTTACTGCGGAGGTGTAGTGGGCCTAAGTCAGCGAAACACTGATGAAGGATGGTGCCTACCTGATGACCCCAGTGAGCTTACAAGGTGGCGTGTTAGGGTGTATAGTGTGTTAGGGTTGGAGGGGAGTAGGTGGGCAGGTTGTTAGATGGGTAGGGTAGGGCTCTATGCTTCATCCCAAGTGGGTAAGCGCAGGATATCTGTCAATTTATCCTGTATATTCGTAATTAATCATTAGAAGTGATAAAGACCGTTTTCCTCCCGTCTCCTTCCTTGACACATACTAAACTATAAGCACTTCTCAGATCAAGCTTAATTTTTTTTTTTCTCCGGATCAGAATGGACTCGCATTGACAGTTGTCAAGCGTCACCAAGCTGTCCGTCTTGACAGATGTAATCTCACCATTCATCATATCCGATTCTATTTATTTAAAAATATTAAAACACTACAATAAATAGTTAAAACCATCATGTAACAACTAAAAACTCCATTATAAAATCCAAGATTAAAACAAGACATGTACAAAATACATGACGGAAAAGATCTAAAACAATTAAAAACATACCCCAAGGCTCTAATTTAGAGAATAAAGGATGTTAAAAGGAAACTCACCAGCAACTCCACCACAAAAAGGGCGGTCCCCTGGCCTGTTCCAGAGTGCTGCCGGACAACACTTACCTCAATGGGTGTAGCACGTCTTCCCCTATTAAAATTATAATATTATAAACAAAGACCCAAAATTAATTATTAGAGACAAAAACTCAAAGAATTAATAAATACCGAATAATTAGACAAATATACAAATAGATGAATAGATAGAATGAGTACATAAACCGATTAGCATTCTTACACACACCCAGTGAAAAACTAAACTACACTATTCTAACTAAGTCATGCATTCACACATGCATACATAACTGAATAAATGACTAAATGAATAAATGAACAGATACAACACCCGAAATAAATACGACAATAACAATATGACAATAAATATGATAATAAATAACACAACTACAATGGATAAATGAATCCATTATCCATCATCCATCCATCAATGGATAAATAATAATTAAATTAAATAAATTAAATTAAATAAATTAAATTTAATAATAATTAAAGTTAAAATATATATACAAAAATAACTGGCAGAAAAAGTGAATAAATACACAGAACCCTACACCTGACATAACAACATGAAACACACAAAAAAATTCCACATAAAATGACTAAAAAATAGGGGTAGCTGGCCTTTGTATGCGAAACAAGGATATGTGTTACTTACCCAGGATGGAGAAGATGCCCCAAAAACCTTGGGGCCTTTCCACCTCTCTTTGGCTTCTGTGTAGCTCCACTGCATGACATCCATCTCCATCCTAAAATTGAGGTTGGGCCGGAGCCTTGCAAACACACCCTGGACACCCAAGTCTGTCCCTGTTCGGACCAGCTGACATCTTGCGTTCCAGAGCACTTGCTTGGTCATGCTCCTCTCCGGCCAGCCTTGGCCTTCTGAGCGCCAGGGTTCCACCCCTTCGACACTGTCATACGTCACAACCGTCTGCGGATCAATTTTTCTGCACAGGCTACTTACCAAGTGCCAGACCTCCTTTGCCAGCTCACAGTCCCAAAAGGTCTGGGCGAGGGTCTCCCTCTTGCCACAGCGGGTGCGCGGGGCAGTGTGGGTGGCTGGACAGATGGTGCCTGTACAGCATGTCCTTCAAAGGCAAGCTACCCAAAAGGCAGCGCCAATTCAGGTCCTACAGGTGGTGGTCGAGCCCCTTAGGTTGAATCCTGGACCAGGTGCCGTCCTCAAGGCCCAACAGGGCCCGGGTCTCCCTCCTCTCCAANAGGTCCTACAGGTGGTGGTCGAGCCCCTTAGGTTGAATCCTGGACCAGGTGCCGTCCTCAAGGCCCAACAGGGCCCGGGTCTCCCTCCTCTCCAACAGAGCCCTATACAAGGCCCTGTGTTTGAGGAGGGTACCAGCCTCGATCCTGGCTGCGGTGGACTTACCCCACCTGACGACGTGCCTGTAATGAGCAGGCCGGGTCTCGGCGTTTAGCCCGATGTTGGTCCAGGACTTCACCAGATGACGCATCGGGTGGCCCAACCAAAGACGCACAAAGTACTGGTGGGGGTGCTCTATGGGAGCTACCAGATGGTTACACACCTAGGAAAAGAAGAGGCAATCCAGTTTCAGGGGCACGTCGGGCACGTCCCTACCCTCCTCTTCCTTCAAGAGATACATGACTTCCCTCCTCACGTACTCGTAC
>UFQX01000793.1:7586-146242 GCA_900497675.1 Arapaima gigas
GGGGGGGGGGGGGGGGGGGGTGTTAATAGTATTGATATGTGATCACCACTGGAAGGACAATGGACGTGCTAATGGAATTCAGGAAGCACCGTTTTTAAAATCAGCTCAATAGAAATCACTAGCAACAATAAAAAAAATCGTCAGGACGCGTGTTCTGTTGCAAGCTGATGGGGTCGTAAACTTTGCCAAAGCGCTCGGTGAAACCTACGCAGTGCAAATGAACACAAAAGTTAAATTCCCTTGACAAATAGCAGGGGTGGCATTTAATTATTAAAAATTCAGCCACAGAGAAACACGAGAACCTAGTGAAGCATTTGTGCACTGAAATGTGTCAGAAATGCATGAATTGGTATCGTGAGACTTCCCCTTGGCATTCTTTCTGTCTGCACAGAATGTGAAAAGCCCCTACAGTTCAATCGCAGAGCTCGGGATTTTACTGCGTAGCAGTGTTTCCGTGAGGACGAGAACGCAGCAGTCCCGTGTTTTGCACCATGTCGAATACCTCAGCCCAAGTAGGTTCATTTTATTTCCCAGGGACCTGACACTGGCAAGCAGGACAGTTGTGATTGTTGGCTTGAAGGCTTGACTCCTAAACCTAGCTTCCACTCCAGCATTTCCGACCCCTCTCGCACCACTTGCATCGGGTCTGGGGGCTAGTTCCGTGAATCCGGGATGCACGATCCCAAGCTTGTGGAGTCATTATGCAAGCGGAGGCACAGATTCCTGTTTCTTCAGCAAATAGCTAGAAGCTCTACCCATGAAACAAACATGTCTGTAAGGAGATCGTGGTCAGTTCACTGAGAGAAGCAGAAAAAAAAATTTAAACATGAAAACGTGTCTGTTGGACTGTGCGTAACAGGATGCCTTACCGGAGGAAGATGCAAACAGTACTGAAAAAACAAAAACACAAGAAAAATGGGACTTATGGGCTTCAAGAAGCCGCTGCAGGTTGCCACGTCGCCATGTTGAATCCATTGTGTTTGTTAGTTAATTAATTAATTAATTAATTAATAAACAAACTGCAAATATCTCTCGCAACTCAGCTGTGGAGAGGCACACTAAATCTAAATTCAGTACTCCCACAGTAAATGGAAAGAAAGTTGTAAGTGAAATGGGAGGCATCATAAGATAAAATTCTTGTAACTGGAACGAGTATCTTGGGATATGACCAACTAAAAGCTGTACATCGCAGAGTATAGAGAGCACTTAATAAAGCCTAATATATAATATACCTAGTTAGACAACCTTTTGCCATAACAGGATACAGCAATCCCTCAAATTATGAAATGAATCCACTCCTGAAAACGATACAAAATTTTCATATGTGTATCCCGGACACCTAATTCCAATTAGTTTAAAGGGGACAAACAAAAAAGTGTGTTCCCAACCCAACTGAAATCTCCAAACCAAACTTCTTCCAAATACGACTAAAAGACTGCAAAACACCTTGTAGGATGCGGGAAATACACATGTGGATGCAACGCACGTCATCTTTTGTGGTGTTTTTTGCTACGTGTCGTGTTCAGACTGCTGTTGGGGAAAGTTATAGCCTATTCTTGGTGGGGCCACATACCATGAGGTGCTTAAATAAAACCTGTCAAAGCAGCAACAAAGTGACAGGTAACCATACACCATACGTTCCAAATGCTGAATTAATATAGTTACCCTCTCTTCTAGCTTTCCTAGCTGGTCCACGTAGAAGGCCTCTCGTTTCCTCAGCTCTTGATCCCTCTCCTCCAGCTGCTGAGCCTATAACAGGAACACAAATGCCCGACATCGGTAATGACAAACACAAAGGCATTATCGTACAGGTTTGTTGGAAGAACTGAGGGAAAATGCTTGTTTCAAGCATTTGTGAAAGTGTTAGCTGCAAACTAACCTCTTTCCATAGCAAAAACATAGGCAGAACAAAAATTCAGCACATATAAGTCCCATTGTATTGCTTCATGAACCAATATTTGATGCACTGTTGGAATGAATCAGAGTTCATCACTAACTTACGTTAACCTTGTTTGGCAGCTGTTACAGGCAGTAGTGATTTGCAATTCACTTAACTTTAAACACCAAGATGGAGCAATATTTCTCAAATAACTGATCAGGATCATGTTCTCCTGACAGCTGGATTAAAAAAAACCATGGAACAAAGAAAGGAGGTGCCAGAAAGACTTGTGTGTGGCTATGGTGATTTGCCCTAGGTGATGAACTGTCTTGCTGTAAGTGCTGTTCTCACTTGCCACTAGCATAAGTGGTGTTCAAACTCTCAATCATGTAAACAGTCTTTCAAACCTGTTGTCCTTGTAAATATTTGCAGACAGCAAGCAACTGCAATAAAAAGGGTAAGTGCCATTGTCTGTTGTATAAGTTTCTCCTGATTCTTATTTTAGTAAGGGAAACAGGGTAGCACGTTGTATTTTTGTCTGTTGGTGTAGTTAATCTAATGTTTGACTGGCTTTAGTCAGCCCTGGAAAAAGGGCTTTGTTATTGAGTTAGTCTAATAAAAGAAAACAATTAAAAAGTGTAGCCAGCGTGTAAGGGTTGTTTTCTTTCTGGCCAGGTCAATTCCCCACCTCATGTCCCAACCTTAAACTGGGCTGTGACAATCAATTCAATTTCTTTTTATAGAGGCTTCTTCTCACACAGTGACTCAAAGCACTGAACAGTATATTAGGATAACAAAAGAGAAAAGAGTACTTAGTGAAGCTAAAGATAAAAGTCAAATGTTAATGAGAACAACTATACAGGGCACAAGTGCAAAACATTAAACCTGCCAGCAACTGAGGAGAGGAAAACAAAACTCCCAAGCAGGAAGCAATCACTGCTGTATTTCTCATTCTGTAAATCATGCAATGCCCTGCCTGTGGAGCAAATGGTAAGACATTCATCCTTCATAAATTAAGGATTTATTCATGCTAGCCATCATTTTTTGCAGCTCAAATTAGAACTTTATGTACTATATTTAGCCAGAAAAGTCCAACTGACACCAGACAGAGACAAAAAAATTTGAGTGTTGATACATCAAGTGTAAATTTGCTCCCAAAATGTTTGATGCAAATGGTGATATTACTGTACATCATTAATCTGATGTGGAATTAAAATGACCACATGATGGCCAAAGTTTTTGTGGAGAACACAAAGCCCATTGCTTTGTGCAATGTACACATGCAAGGTTGCAGCATATTGTTCTTGAAAAGCTGTACTGAATTCTTTCACGAAAGTTAGTTTAGTTAAGCATTTGGCAGTCATGCGTACAAATTGTTCAATGCTCTGGTGACAAGGGAGCTGCACAAAAGTAAATTGAATCGAATCGAATTCAATATAGGACTAGGGTAAGACTAACTTTGGTTGTTGGGTGACAGAACTTTGAGACACTGCTTTAAAACCCATCACAAATAAGGAGTCAGGAAAAGCAGTAGTGCACCATGCGTAATATGAAGCATCACAATATGGAATTCCAGAAACCTATTTACAGATACCTACCCAAACAGCTTAAAACACTAATAGTGGTTGGTGTACACTTTGCTGAATGGCCATTATTTCTTGGGTCTTGCCCACAAGGGCTCCAATGTGTTATTGCCATGCTGAAGCTGTCCAAGTTAAGGTAATGAATACCTCAATCAAACACTTCTTTAAGTAAAAGAAAATTCATTGGGTAGGCAGTAATTTGAATGGTCACTCACATAGAACTGGGCTTGAAGCAGTTCATGCTCAGCAGTCACCCTCTCCTTCAGCAGACCCTGTTTGAAATTTTCCTGAGCTGCTGTCTGTTCTGCTTCCAAAATCCTCTTCACCTCTTCTTGTATCTGAGCCTGAATCTTGGTGTTCTCCTCCTCCAGCCTGAAGGAAGACAAACAGGTTACACCAGGGTACTCTTTCCACTTACACAAGTATGCATTCAAAGGTAGAGATGCTGCAAAGAAACAGAGGGCAAAAGAGTCAGAAACAAGGGGGAAGAAATCAATGAAAGGCAAAAAGAAAAACACTGCATTATCAATAGCTCCAAAAAACCTTTAACACGTAAGGATACGTCTTCCAACTACAAACTCCAAAATCTTAACATTGTGAATTAAACTAATACTCCACAAAAAGGTTAACAACCCTGTTACTGATTGCTTGACAGCACATATGAGACTCAAGCACTCGCCGGCGTAGAAAGAAATCTATCGTGTTCCAGGTTGACGTTATAACAGATTGCATGACTGTAATTAATACAAACAGAGTTAAAATGATCTCTTTTAATGTCAATATAATCAGCAGAAGGGGACATCAATATGTTTGCATATTATACCAAAGTATAATATGCAAACAAACAAAATTTATTAAAGAGACAAAAAGTCTCTTTAATAAATTGTTCAAGTCTGTAACTGTTTTAACTGTTCTGTAACTTTTTAACAAGTTTAATATTATTTCACTGTTGTGACCTAAATTCATTATTTTTAATCATCTCTTAAAGATTATCCAAACATATTTATAAACATGACTAGGTGCTTCATTCACATCAGACAACTTCGTTGCACCGTACAGTGCAGTCTCCACGTGTGCGCGCTGTAGTGCAGAATCCCCACGTGCGTGTCCAGCTCAGCTGTGTGCTGTGCTGCACTGAGGGTGCTACAAAGTGCTTCATGGCATTTTAGTGATATTTGGGCAAGTTGGTTTGGGTTTCAGATGGGCTCGGTAAATAAACAGATATCTTCATGAAGCAGTTACTGATTTTACTATAAATTGCAAGCAAATTACTGCTACAAATTGTTTCATAAACTGAGAAGTTAGTGCATCTTCAAGGTTTAAAATCGGTCAAATAAACCTGAACCGCTTTGGATATGTGAAAGAGCAGAGTGGCCGGAGAACAAGAGTGCTGCACTATGCACATCTCCTTTTGCATTAATACTTTATAAAACTATACACAAAACTCACCTCTCATGTAGCTGTAGCTCAGTCTTGTGTCTCTCTTGTTCCAGCCCTGTCTGGAGTTCTTCTGCAATCTTCTTCCGCAGTTCAATTTCATCTGCCCCAACACAACAAAGCAAAAAACATAAGCCTGTATATTCTGAACCACGGACCCATCACTCAGGGAAAGTCAGGAACCCAAAGCCTGATAAAATAAAAATAAAGAAAAAAAATTACTTGAAAACATGGAAATCAGTTAAATCTCTTGGTGACTGGCTATAATGAGATGGTTAGATGCCATTGCACTGTAAGGCTTAGACTGCTAATGTTTGTCCCAGGTTAAATTGCACTACTTAACTAAAAAGTACTGTGTATTTCCTAGAACTCAAGTAAGCAGCATTACTGTGTCCAACCACAGGTGTGGTGAATGAAAGACAAAACACTGCACATGCCAAACCTGGAAAATTCCTTGATTAAAAAATATTCTATGAATATGACTTCATTTGTGTACTGAGATCGAAATAGTCTAACAGAGAAAATGGTTTTCAATTTTAAATTATTATATACATGTACAATATCTACAGTTCCACTTCACTAGATTAAAAACTTAACAGTAGAGCTCACACGGCCATTTTCCAAGATGGGCGCCTAAATTTCATCTCTCAACTTTTTTTTCCTCCCTTCGTTTGATCTCAAGTTGCTAAAAATGATAAAACTCGACATTTCAAATTCTAAGGACAACAAGCATTTTTGCCTCAACATGTGCTCAAAAACAGGAAAGATCAAAAGTAGAGTTCACAGAGAAAATTTCAACCAAAGAAAGCTGATATGGAAAAAATGGCTCTCTCTGATGAAAATGAAGAAGAAACCGGGGATCTAGCAAGCTGTTGTACCATGTCAAGTTTCCCGGAGGGGCAGATTTGGTAGTGTACGTAAACATTGAGTTGTTTGATTGATTGAACCGTATAAATGCTAGGCTGAACACCATGGATGAGCTGGACAATGTTAACGCTGAAATGAAGAAATTTCTCCTCCTCTGTTGTTGCTGTGTTCAATTTAACTGCTCATGTGGATAAATTCAAGACTCAATTCAGCAGAGCTAAATACAGCATTTCTGGACTGGAACAAGTCCTGGAATCAAAAAGCTAATTCAACAGCCACCTTGGATGAGATAGTGGATCTGCAGCAAGTAAAAATGCATGGGAATTACAGGGAATTTAAAAAAAAAAAAAAAAAAAAAAAAAACCAAAATGCTGCAATAATCTAAAAAGTGTAGGCCTGTCTGAGAACATCAAAAATAATGTCGCTTTGAAACAATTTGTGCAGAATCGACTACATTCCTGTTAGTAGACAAAGTCCAGTCCAGAATCCCTGGCCGTACGTGCGACCACAAGGACTGTGCTGTACCGGTTTTTGCATTTCTCTCACAAAGAAAATGGCAGAAAAAGGCAGAAATGACCAGTACTCTACACTGAACAGCTTGCTGAAGTAATTTGTAAGAGATACGATTTTGATGAGGTCAAAAGCAAAAAAAAAAAAAAAAACTTCCAGTTTTACTTTTTCAGCCCAATTGAAATATCTACACACCTCATCTAAGGAAAACAGAAAATGTCTAATACTGTACCAAAGTCTTACAAAGACTTGAGTTAGACTGATTTCTTTTAGTTTGGACAACCTATTTGCATTTACCTGTTCTGGCCTATTTTCATTTTTTTATATGAATGACCTAAAAAATTAATTCTGTTTTTGTGCCAATTACTTTTCTGGATTGTTGCCATGACCCATAGTTGTTGTTGGACAATAAAAAGTAGGAATCAACTCAAGCTTCTAAAAAGTCTCTCTCAATGTCAGTATCTGATAATTTCTATGTCTATTTCTATGAAAGCACAAATTAAAACTTTTCAAATGCATGTATAAACAAATCCATTGCAAACTAAAACACTTAGATACATTGAAACAAAACTCAAAACTTTCTTTTTGCATCTGGCTTTCCTTTGCACAAAATACATACAGAAATTAAAACCAAATCAGCACATTCCTTTCAGTACTACTCATTTGCATTCTCACTGAAGGACTCGGAGTACCAAGAAGAAAGCAATGCAAATTTGTCTGCCTTTGTGACTGTAAGCAAAACTTTCATTGATCATTAACTGAATACTTTTGTTTTTTAAATCTCAAAACTTTAAGCCATGTAAATAGCCACTTAAACTCGATGATCTTGTTCTACTACTAGGTGGAATTTGATAGAATTAATATGCACATTGTCTAAATAGAGTACTCAGATGTTTTTGAAATTATGGCTGTAAAAGACATTCCCATTTCAGATACCGGAAAATGGGAACTGGTCCTAACATACAGTGTACAGTATATTTTTGTCATATTCCATATATGCCAATAGGAAGGGACACAGCCTTCAAAACTACATACAATGATGATTAATAAATAAATAAAGACTGGATTTCCTCGTAACCATTTAACTTCATAGTCAACATCAGAGGAAAGGAGGAAAAAAAACAGAAATAAAGCTAAATACAGCACAAGACAGACATCTGGCATTAATTGGGCAATGCCTATATTTTTGGAGTAAATGAAAAGCTTACGTAGACTGAGAAAGAATAATTATATTGAACAAACTCACCAGTCGGAAGGTGAACCAGTGGTTCAATGGAAGATGGCGTCACCGGCACGGGCACAAAAGAAGCAGGTTGTGGAAATTCTGGAGGAGAGGTGCCTCTCATACGATTGAGTAGGTTCTCTGACAGCTACCAAGGGAAAATTTGTACGTATTAAAACAAAGCAATTGAGAAATCCAAGCATCAACTAAATAAAACAATAGACCATGCAAGTGTACTATTTAAAGTATTCCAGTTTTCAAGGCCCAGGCCGAGAGGCATTATCACAATGGTAAATGTGTGATGGAAAGGATTTGCAGAGACACATTTTACTTGTAGCCAGCAAAAAGTGGTTCAGCAGATGCATTTTAACAATTGCACGATTTGCAAATGTTACACTGAACAAAAAAAAAAAGTTACACAAATAATAGTTACAATTGTCTGTAATTCTCATCACTCTCATTCTCACTGATAGCTATGTAGGTGTTTTCCGATGGTCTGAGAGCGCATCAGTTCGTTTTCCGCGATTGATTTAGATTCGGATCCCGAGGAATTGCTGCAGGCACGGAGAGATGAAATTGTGGGTATGGATAAATCAAAACTACAGTCTGCTTATGACAGAGGAATTCTTGACTTCAGCAACACCCAACTGAGCAAAACAAGTTCTCTAGGCTTGTTAAATTACATGAAGCAGAACAGGCTATGTCCCATCTCCAAGGAGTAGCAGAAAAGATTCAAGAGAAATGTTTGTCTTAAAGAGTCACTTCTGAGAACACAGAAATACAGTTCAGGGGCAACACCCAAGAGTAAACAGAGTTGATGAAGGACAAACCATGGCCAAGTCTTCAGAAATCTTGATAGAACAGCAGCAACAAAGAAGCAGCTGTGCATGATTATACTGTTCTGGAGTTAAGGGAGAAACAGAAAGCTTAATTATCACAGTACAGACCAGGTACCCCCAAAAGAACAACACTGTGAAGCACTAAGTGGACAGTCAATATACATTGTGCAAATAGGACAAAATAACTCTAGGGCCAACTGAGTACACCAATAAATGTAAGGTGACCAGCTATATAACAATGGACAATATTACTTTGGAGTCCAGGTGGGCATAAGGTGGAAAAGGCCTACACTGAAGATGTAGATAACTTTCATATACAACTTCATATTGCACATTTCATACAAATTTTCTCAAAGTGCTTCACAACAAAAAGTAATAAGCAGATCTAAAAAAAAAAAAAACTAGCAAAAAGATGTATAAAATAAAATTGAACCATTTGAAAAGTACACTTTGAGCAGCTTCTTAAAGGTATCAGTTGAACCTGACTCTCTAATACACTGTATTCTTTTAAATTTATGTGCGCAGTAACAAAAAGCTGCCTTTTCAGTCAACTCATGTATAACTTCTGGGATATGCAACAAGTGCGTATGCACTTCATGCACCCTGAAAGGGCATTTTGTAATGTGCTGTGGTGGCAATGCATTTAGGGGTTTAACTTGCACAAAAAGGAAAGAAAAACTCATTAAACTTTACAAGACAGGTGTCATAAAGACAGAGTAGCTACATCATACATGCATTTAATTTACACTTCTTGTGTTGGACTACCTGAGACTATAATGTTGTTGCCACTAATTTTTCAAAACCATGTTTATTATATTGCAGCGACTCGCTTCGGTGATGTCGCTGACACAGGGCTCTGGAAGCGAAATTGGGAAACGCACACTTTACTCTTGCATTTCATGACCGACTGCAGCACCTAACAAACCTCATGACACGCCCGCCCCCCACAGCGCTATTATAAGCGCAGCGCCTGAGGGTCATTGCCAATCTTAGGCTGCAAAGCATGATGGGAGCCGCAGTTTCAACACGTCCCATCACCGCTGTAAAACGAAAGCTTGTGGGACCATATCCCGCTAGGTTTATACGCGTTAAGGTAAATCCCCCAATCCCCTCGTGGCCTGACCCCCCCCGCAGTGCATCTGGGTCGAAAACCTAAGTGCGTCCGTATGCTTCCACATGGGTCCTACAAGTAAACTAACTAAAACTTGAGAAAATTATTCGTGGAGTAATTCGTAAATATAAAGCGCATTGTAAAGAAACACTTTTACCAGCCTGACAACTAAATGTCATACTTACATGGGCTTTTCTTATCGCGACCCAAGGACACCGGGCTACTGTGATACAGAAGTAGTAGGTACTTTGTTTAGTACATTTTTTAGCACAACATGGGTATTGCAGACAGATCCCATCCAAACGAAGATTGTGCTTCATGTTGCCCTGCGGCTATTCCTGTCCTACTCACCCGAATGCCCTTCACAACTGTCACGTTGTCATCTTCGTCAGCTTCGAAGGAGACGCGACGTGAACTGCTGTTGCTTCCCATGCCTGATGCGGACAGACGACACTATGTGCAACTAACCTAGAAGCAGAAACACGGACCCCTGGCTCTTCCCACTTTGTACCAGCGTGTAATGAATGTGTCTATTGGAGGAGGTACGAACAACCCCTCTGTAAAGTTGCACCCTATTGGCTATCTAAGGCAGAAACGACAAATGAAAACCTATTATAACATTTAACAGAGTTGGGACTGCTTGGAAAAAAAAACTCTTAATAGTATGTTACCTGCTGGGCCATCTTTGACAGATATTTTAATATACGTTCTGGAAGTGGTGCAAATTGGGCTAATACTTATCTGTTCGAATTCACTTACCGTATAGTATATTAAACAGTCATTCCAATCTGTGTCCCTAGGCTCCTTTTAATACTAAGTATCTTACTAATAAAAACCTTTTTATTAATGACCTTATATTAGAAAATTGGTTAGATTTTTAATTTATAACAAATGCAGGTTACTCTGGAAAGGGTTCTCAAAGAATTCGTAACACTTTTATTCTGTAAGCTAAAAGAGGGCGTGACATTCCCACAATTTTTAAAGGACACATTTTGGAAAATTCTCTTTTGAATATTTAGCTATTAGTCTGACATCCAACTATACCACAGCCTTAACTAGGTTGCTTTTTAATTGTCCGCCTAAACAAAGGGACTCTTTCCTGTCACGACGCTGAGTCTTTATTATTGCTACGTGCAACATTACTACTGTCACACGCTACGCAAAGGTTCCCCTAGTGGTGTTTGCCGGTGTTGCATGTAAATAGTTATTAACGTGTTCAAACGTAGAGCCGGACAGTGTGTTATTAGGGGGGTCTGCGCTACACACGGCGGGGGGGGGGGGTTAACTCGCCGCAGGGCGGGGACTAAAACAGTTAATCTTTCCATGTGCCTATGTTATCTGCTTCCTGGGCTGGTGTTACTAAAGACTGCATTATGCTCGATATCAGCATGCTGTCATTACTGCAGTTTGTTCTTAAGAAATACGGAATAGTAAATAATAATAAAAGTTAGTTTTTTTAAACTCTGTCCAAAAACGTGACATAAGGCAATTGGATGCGGGTGACAAATGTCGACAAGGAGCTGAAGGTTGAAATCAGTGTAAATGTCAATGATTTGGTTTAACCACCAGATGGCTGTGTCGAGCTGCTACAATCGCTGCTACGTAGTCAGAAGTAGACAGAAAGGAACCGCAACAGCACAGGTCGTGTGAACAGCAGCTCTGAGTGCAAGAAACAGAGACCAAAATTAGAGAGTTGGAGTCCCGCTCAGTTCAAAAAGAGACGTGTGGATGGCTTGTTGTCCTCGCATAGGAAAGCACCAAACAGGCTGGTTGAGCGCCGCTTCCCAGCCACGTATAAAAATATATAGTCAAGCCCAACTGTAGTGTCTGCAAGGACAGAGCAAAACGACGATGTCACCTTTTAAATACTTATTGCAAACAGTGTACCTTAACTATGCGTACAACTGGTTGTTTGAGCGATGTCACACAATTCAGACTTAGTTTTTATAATGCTTTGTTTTACTGTATTTTGCAGACTATATATAGTGTATACACACACACAAAACAATTATATTGTTTTATTATGTATATTGTGTTGTATAATATGTAACGTAGTCTTTCTACATTACACACTGTTTTGGTGTTTCTAAGTTCATCAATGAAAAGGATGTTTCATCACTTTCACAAAATTGTATTTTTTACTGAAAATATTCAATCTTCTGAGACACCTAAAAAATCAGCCTGGAAAGAGTTAAAGGTTCATTAACTGTCAAATTTTTTTATGAATGATTTTGAATCTCTGTGGTCTTTTACACTGGCTTTGTGTGTGTGTGTCTGCCACCACCCCACAAATAGCCAAAACACGTATGTCAAATATACTCAAATCAGATGTGCACAGTGTTTATAAACACAGGGATGATTCAGGTAGAAATACATTCCAGTGTACCTTTGGCTGTCATTTCCTCAAGTTTTCTATTGTGTGAAAAAGTTGTGTGGAGGAATTTGTATCTGTTATTGTGTCTGTGAGGGAATACTGTATCTGTCTTTTAAAAATCACTTCTGTGTTCTATGTGCAGGAAGAACCAGAAGGTGCACCGATCCCAAGCCAGCAGGGGGAACCAGGAGAGCAAGACTCGCTTCCAGCTCCTCTCCCTGTTCAGTTCAATTCAGTTCAATTTATTTTTATAGAAGTGTTTTTTTTTTTTTTTTTTTTTTTAATAGACAGCAGTTAAAGTAAATATAGAGTAAGCCAATTGACAGCTGTGGAGGGAAATCAAAAAAGTTCCCAACCACAGAGAGAGAAATAAAATTCTGGTGTCATTTTTTGAGAAAATTGAAAACATGGAAAATACTTTATTCACAGCACTATAAATGGCAAAAAGCTTTAATAAACTCACTCACTTCAAGCCTAGGTGTTGTACACTCTGGACAGGGCACCAGTCAATCACCAGGTAAAACCAACTTCAGAATAAATTAAAAGAATGGAAACAGTGGTATCCTGTGTTTTAGACAACCTGAAGAACATTGACCTGACCAGCAACCAGCTCTTGAAGCTGGATAATTATTCAATAATTGATCTCCTTGCCCTGGCAGAGCTGGTGTTAAGGGAGAAGGTGGTGCCTCAGTTGCCTCCTCTGCCTGACAGTATGACCCTTGTAGATGTAAGTCATAACGTACCAGGTAGATAAGGCATCTAGAAGGTCTTCACAGTAAGAAATTACAGTGAGCAGAGGAAGAAAAGATGCTGAACACAGTTTCCATGTAGATGCAATATGGACTGTTTTCAAGGAACACTGATAAAACATGTAATATTAGAAATTCATAACATTTGAAATTAATTTTCCTATATGCTGTCACACAGACACTGATTTTGGAGTGGCTGCACGTTTTGTAGAAGATGTAACACTTGCAGAATCTCTACCTGGCTGATAAACTGATTAGATCCTAGTACCCTTACCTGATAGTATGGGTTTTTACCTGGAGGTCAATATTCCTCCAATCACAAAATCTTCATCTCCTCAATCTCATTACCTATGTGTGTGTGCGCACCCCCCCCCCCGTGCATGTGGAGCAAGAAAATTGGTCAGCAGATGTGTACAGCATGTGGTGTCCACCACCCCGTGTGCAGTGCGAGAAATGGGCGTCTGCTTGCGTGTGAAGAATGAAAACTGTCAGTGCTGCATACTCTGCATGTGATGTCACTACTCCTGCTTCTTTCCGGCTTGTCAGAACTCAAATTTTAAAATTTCTATTTAGTATGTTGACTTTTTTTTGGAGCTTAATGAACTTTACTGCACAACTTCCCTTAGGGAGCGAAGTACATGTGCACCAAATTTCAAGTCTTTGGATTTGAAAAAACAGCAGTGCATTAAAGAACAGACTAACCAAGATTGAGCTTTATAGATAGAGATTAAGGAATTATTTTAATGCACCCTTTTTAATGCAAGAACATTAAAAAAAATAGTACCACTAATGTATATAGCTTAAAAATAGCAGTTAAATAAATCTTTTTATATAGATTTTTAAAATCTTACATTTATCTTTAATTTATCACTATCTTTTTATTATTTATTTTCTTTTCTCCCCTTATTCTGTGCACCATGGATCCGAGGAACTTCTTTTTGGGCTCCCTTGTGTACCAGTTGTATAAGAGTGTTCAACAATAAATGGTAAACATAAGAATCATTTATTAAGAAATGAAAAGGAGTACAAGAGCAGCATTGCTGACATAGGTTTGTGGGAGGAAAAAAAATCTGTTCCAATTTTCTTATACACTTTTAG
This sequence comes from Arapaima gigas, assembly GCA_900497675.1. Lineage (NCBI taxonomy): Eukaryota > Metazoa > Chordata > Actinopteri > Osteoglossiformes > Osteoglossidae > Arapaima > Arapaima gigas. Next base: position 21,256 of record UFQX01000793.1, read on the forward strand.
GTAACATGCAGGAAAAAACCTAGCAAGAAAGTTTTGATGAATAGGTGTTTAGCTATTAGATTTTTTTATGTATCCAGCAGAGCCATTCTGCACAGTACGACATGAATAACTGTACACTATTAGTAAAAGCTAGCACAGTCTCATTCATTTTAATTTAGAAAAAAAGGTTTTTTATAAGTTCTTCCACCAAAATAAGGGTACAGCAGTTTGGTAGGTTCCTTGGAAGGCGAACTGCCTACCCTACAGACGCAAGGATGACATCAACCACCGTCTCTTCACTGCTGCGCACAGTCACCTGCATAGTTACCCCATCAGCCAGGGCCAGGCGAGACCGCACCAGCACATCATGCCCCCCTCGGAAAACGCCTTTGGAAGAAGAACGACAGCAGTCAGGCTACGCTTGGACTTCTGTGATGCAACAGTACTACAGTATGTTGTTTTTAAGGCTTGCAATTTAAACACGACTTCACAAAAAATAAATATTTGTTCTCATTGCTCACTGATTATAAAACTGTCAAAAGTATTAACATTAAGTATATTGGAAATATCAACAAATTTATAACTGTCAACTTGCAATTTATGCATGTTAGGTTGTTTGGAGTAACCCTCCCTATGGTTAACAAAATGTTTTCGGTATACACCAGTTACACAAACAGAAATGTTTACCATCCTTGACTGCACAACAGTTAGCATGGAAGTGACATGAGCAACCGCCCAGCCACGTTGTCATTTATCTTAGTCAGTCTGCCCTGTGTGATTTCACTGTTTGTGTCTCGTGTGGTGCTTCATGCTCATTTGTGTTGGTGTTGCCCTTGATTATGTATCAAAATGTCATCTCGGTAAAGGTGTATGGTACAAGTGAGTCAACGCACCCTAGAAAGTCCGTTTTTTTAGGACAAAGGATTGTATTATTTAGGTATAAGCACAGTGAATCAACAGCTTGTATAAGGATAATATGTAGTTGGGTATGAGTGAGCGCACAATGTGTACAATACATGCAGAGAAAAGAAAATCAAGTGTGAAAGCTGGTGTTCCTATCAAACATCACTGTCCCTTCTCTTAACTTTGGTACCCTACTGTATTATTACGCACTGTATTGTGTTTATTCTTGGTGCTTCCTTTGTTTTCCGCTGAAAGCTAACGTTTAACAACATAAACATGGAGTAATGTAGGTGCGCATAGGGCTGCTCATGGATTCGTGGGACACATCTATGGCATTGGCCATTATTTTGCTAGGGAAAAATAAGACATGATAAAAATAAATATAAATTTTCCCATTATGTTCCTTCTTCTAAAATGCAACCCTCGGTGGCACATAGCATATATTTATCGAAAGCTGATTTTACATACAATACGTAGGGGGAAAACCTAAAGTGTTCAAATACCTTCCATGGACATAATGCTCACCTGCAAGGAAGAGGACATGGGAATTCTTATTCTCAGGGACTTTGTCAGACCGCTCACATGGCTGCATGCCAAGAAAGTTGATAATGTTGCCGACAGCCTCTGAAAGTTCAGGGAAGAAGAAATCATTAAGTACATTGTCTATCACAAGAGTGTGGTAGCATATAACTAATTTAAAGGTTACTTGTTTAGCAAAGTCCCAGTAGCATGTAGAAATTAAGTTTTAGGGCTTAAACCTCATTTTCTAAATTTTTTTTAAATACTATTTTTAGTAAACAAGGTTACCGTCGAGAGTTCGGACAGAGGACAAGGCGAATGTCTCTTCTTTTTCAAAGTCACTGCCAACTTCCTCCCAGGCTGCAGCAAAGTTTGGCTTGAGAACTTTCTGAATGTGGTCTGCCACTGTGACTTCTAGGTCCTCCAGCTGACAGGGTAAAAACGACCACAGGATAAAACTCAGGGAGGCTGTTACTGCACAGAAGTATTTAAAAGGCAAAATATAATAAATTGTTTTTTTCACCCCAGTTATTAATAAGGTATGCCTTACAACTGCATAATAGATAACTTGAGTAATATTAAATACTAGACAAAACAGCGGTAGTGTTTTTTTTCCATACTCGGAACCCAAGTCTGCCTTCAAACCTCTAGTGTGATGACCACTATTGAGCCTCGCTCAATGTGCAGAGAAAGCATAGACCTTAACTGAACAAAGATTTTGGCAGCTAATCTCACACTGCCCTCTTCTTGAGCCCGTGGCACAGAGAGATAATTGAGATCTATGAAATGCACAGAAAGAAATAAACCAATGACCACAGCCCCAGCACTCTCCGTCCTGAACTCATACCACGTATTCATCATCGTAGCCGTCATCATCAGGCTCGCCCGTGTTAGGGTCACAGTCCCGGACCAGGTACTTCATTGTACAGCTGAACGTGCAGGAAACTGACAAACACACAGAGTTGTCAGTGACATGTAAGCGATTGCACTGAATGGTCAAATACAGGGTATAAATGCTTGAAACCAGGACAAGAGCAAATAATCAAATCCTAAGAAACAGGTTACCTGCTGTCGGATCATCCTCTGGTAGGCGCACCAGACAGTAACATGACCCTGGCTGGCTGTAGGGTAGGCTGGCTGCTGGTACATATTGAAGCACCTCATACGCTTCTGATGGCTCCATCTGCACTACTACCTTTTGTAGTAGCTGGTCATTCAGTGTGTTGGTGCAATCAAACTGAAAAACAAGGTAGACCCCCCCCTCAGTTAAAAGTTAAAGTTAGACCAGGTAAATATGAAAAACTGAGACTGATCAATAAATTTGTATTGTTATTTTATTAGAGCTGAATCACTGCACTCAGTGTGCATTGCTAAACAGCACTGTGACTTACTCATAGGTGCCACAACATAAACTAACTAGTATCTGCTCTGCAAATTTCTGCACCACCTTCCAGCTGTATTATGGAAAATGATCCTCCTGTTATCTACTGATTACTAGCGAAGATTTCCAAGAAAGTGTAGGAATACCTGAAAGACCATGTGACTGGCAAAGGTGTGCTTGATGCAGCGCACCACGTATTCTGTTTCAGCCTCAGTGAGCTGCACAGGCTCAGAAGACTTGAATAGCGGGCCCAAACCCTGGAACTCCGGGATAGCAGAAAGTTGTTCTGTAAAAGCATAAAGGGGCACATTGGAGGCAGACAGTCTAGCAGCTGTCCAGACTGGGATAATCACAGCACAGCAAGGCTTTGTTATGAAACACGCTTCAAGCCAAAATAGAATGGGGGACTGCCCTACCTTGGTAGATGTCCTGGCGAGAAGGGGCCAACTTCTCTGGGAGTTTGCTGGAAGCCACAGGGGCCATTTCTAAGTGAAGCACAAATCATATCAAATCAGACAGCAGAGAAGGCATTGCAATGACTTGTAGCCAGCATATGGCATACTGGATTACACTGTATTGTACTACAGTGGAGTCCACTTTAGTGGATACCTGACAAGTGTATAATTCACTTATGTGGATACTGTCTCCATGGTCTTGTTTTGGTCCTTTTCACTTCATAAGGACACAAGTTTGGATTAGTGAATGTACGTTAGTGGATTAATTTCTTTTACTTTTCAGCTGTCAGGGAGGGTCCGCCGCACTACCTGGAGACACCTGCACCTCCTGCAAGGCTACTAACAAAGTGTGTTCCTCAAAGGTTGCCAAGCGCTGCATGGTATATATTTATTTAAATGAGCAGAACATGGGGAAACTAATGACAGGAAAGCTGCTACAGACTATTTGTGTCGAATAAATGTGAATATTACCAGACCAGAGCTGTGTGTCTGTGCAACCTTAATAAATAACTGCAGTAAAGCATAATGTAACATCCTGAATGTATATATGCCCCTTAAATAAGGAATTTGGATGTAAAAATGCTACGCAATGCTGTGTAATGGACTGCAAAGATGTAGAAAACACATTTGCGGACGCTAGTACGTGAATAATACGCCTTCACATGACAGTATGTATATGTATTATTCTTTGTTTTAGCTGGCAGTTTGTAGCTTGTAAAACACAAATACAGTTAAGTGAATACCTGCACAACTGTATACTTTGGGTCTGGTCTAAAGCAGACTTAACTATGTACATTTGCAACCGACAAAGAGTTATTTAATGGTCAAGTCTATAGCTAAATCTGCTCAACCAAATGCCAGTGGTGCACCTCATGCATTGCCTACAGGTGCATGATGTGCAAATACTGATATCATCTGCAGATACTAAAAGCTGAACAATAAAACAGAGGCATCAGGAGGTACAGGGTGGACTTGAAATGTTTACATCATAAAAATTTGTGAAGATGTTAAATGCAACATATTTTCTGGAGTTTTCCTGCTGCACAGCAAAAAGACTGTTTTCATTTTCTGCCACTAGTCAGCAATAAAATTTATTCGGTAGGGGAAAAATGAGGTGGACGGCAAAGATGACAAGGAGGAAGCAGGAGTGATTTTCAGGTATTTCATGGAGTTCCCAGGATTTTATTCAGCTTTTATTATATTATTTGTATCAGAAGCTTTTACAGAATCTGCCCAGCAAAGAAATACTTGTCTAGTTAAATACAGTCAGGATTTTAAGGTGAAAACCTTACTGTCCTTTCTCTACTCACTACTCACTGTTTAAGTTTTACTCTAGCCCCTTAGTTTCATTAAGCACCTTTCCGTCCTAAATATCATTGATGATATTCAGATTACCTCAGGGTTCTTTGGTACAATTGCTCTTCTTGTTATACATAATTCTTTCTCATCAGAAGGAAAAAAAATTAACCTTTCACTCCTGTGTTGATGATACTCAGCTCTGCTTGTCCATCAAGCCTTCAGACAAGCATTCTACTGAACACCTGCATCACTGTCTTCATGACATTAAGACCTTGATGGATGTCACCTGTCTTACTCTGATAAAACAGATCTTGCTCCTGGAGTGAAAAATGTAAGCCTAAAAACTCTATCAAAGTGGGCAATCCATTCAGTTTGTGCGGTCCATGCAGCAAGAGCATGAGAATCATGATCAGTTCAAGTCTCTTTTTTCCCCCAGCACATTGAAGCCATTACCTGATCCTGCAGAAAAGTACTGCAAACATCTAAAGGATCCACCCTTCTCTCAAACACTCTATTCAATTTTTAGTCCAGGCTATGGTGATATGCCAGCTGGATTACAGAAATGCCTTCCTGCCTGATCTTCACCATCAAGCCTATTTAACTGATCCAAAATGCTGCAGCATGACTTGGTTAACCTGCCAGCATGTTCCCATGTATCCATCCTCCTTGTTGCTCTAAATTTTCTTGCCCATGGCTGTACATATCAATTTCAGGATGCTGGTTATGGCCTACAAGAATGTCAAACGATCAGGTCTCCAACACCTAAAGAACCTGATCTCTCACTACACCCCAGACTGACTGTTATGTTCCTCCATCTCAAGCCCCAATGTGGACCTATGCACACAAGGTCCAAAAGCAAAAGCCTGAAGGTCCAACATAATGGAATAAAACCCTCTCAACATTCACAAAGGGTCTTAAAACACATCTCTTTCAGACCCATTTCTCTCTTGCTCCAACTACACTGTAAACTTGCACTAATTTATCTGTCACAAATTACTTTGTATTCTCTATCATTCCAGTATGCTGGCAAAAATAGCAACGTTAGAAAAACCAAGTGTATGCATTTTAAGAATTTCTTGTCTGCATCTGTATCTCTTCATTTCTTTGTGAAAGGCACTTTTGGTTACTCTGAGTTGTAGAGTTGGACTAAAGTGTCTCTCTAATGAACAAATATAACCCCAACATTCTTAGGAGCCATAAAGGAGTCAGTTTCAAAGGGCAAAATAGGAAAGTCATTCCCAAGGCTTTCAACCATTAGTATCTACTGCTAAGGACAAACACTCCGTAAGACACAAAGGGTCTGTTCAGTCATAAAACCTTACCAGTCTTCTGCTCATTGATGGGTGTTGTTGCTAGGGGAACGGTCTTCATGTCAAAAGGCTTTTCAGAAGGTTCCAGGGTGTATTGGTGGAGAGATTTCTCCAGTCCAGGGATGGAAACAGAAAGACCTGAGCAGCAACAGCAAACCAAACATGCTATGAAAAGATAACCACAAACAGCAACACACTATACAAGGATACCCATACCATACAGCCAGGAACCAGCCATAGAAATACAAGTTTTTTCCAAACTATGACTTGAGCAAAAATGTCTGTTATACAGATGCTGGTTCACGTCCCCCCCTCCCTTTCAAAGCAGAGGTCTTTTTTCCCAGTAGGGGTCTGAATTACCATTGAAGATGTATGCTGCATTCAGGGCTTTCTGTTTTTGCTGCAGAACATTCATGTAGAAAGTTGCCCTGTCTCGAACCTCATCATCACTGTCCATCATACATCTGCAACACAATACCCAGTTCACACAGTTCATGTACTTCGTGTATAATGTGTATACAGACACACCTATACCCTGGTATTCAAGCTCACAGTTTTCAAATGTTCTAGAGTGGCACAGTTACAAGAAAAAAGTTTGTGAACCCTTTGCAAATACCTAGATTTCTGCATTAATTACTCATAAAATGTCTCATCTCCACAACGACAAACACAAGCTGCTTAATTTAATGAAAAACAAATAATTGTACCTTTTTTGTTAATACTGACTACAATCATTTAAAATTATCAGTCTAGGTTCAAAAAAGTATGTGAGCCTCTGGGCTAACGACTTCTACAGAAGATAAATGGAGCCAGCTGTTCCAGCCAATGAGACGGGAGGTGTAGGGTATAGCGATGTCCTGCTCTATTTAAAAAAATGCACACAGTCAAAGAGTCTGCTGCACATCTTTTTATGTGCAGCAGACCTCAATCGAAACTTTCAGAGGTCCTAAGAAGAACTGTAGAGGTGCATTAAGCTGGAAAAGGCTAAAAAAAGCATTTCTAAAGAAATGCAAGACAAATAGTCTACAGATGAAGGAAATTCAGTTCTGTTGCCGCTCTCCCTAGGAGTGGGTGTTCTGCAAAGATCACAGCAAGAGCTCAACATGCAGTGCTGAAGGAAGTGAAAAAGAACCCAAGGGTAACAGCAAAAGACCTACAGAAATCTCTAGAACTTGATAAAGTTTCTGTTCATGTGTCCACTATAAGAAAAAACACAAAACAAGAATGAGGTTAATGGAAAGAAACCACAGAAGAAACCCATGCTCTCTAAAAAAAAAAAAAAAAAAAAAAATTCTTACAAAGTCTCAAGATTGCAAAAGATGACCTGGATGTTCCACAACATGTTCTGTGGATAGATGAGACAAAAGTTGAACCTTTTGGCAGAAATGCACACTGCTCTGTTTGGAGGGAAAAGGGCATTGCACACCAACACCAAAACCTCATCCCAACTGTGAAGTGTGGTGGAGGGAGCATCATGGTTTGGGTTGCTCTGCTACCTCAGGATTTGGGCCAGCTTACAATCATTGAGGGAGCAATGAATTCAAAATTGTATTAAGAAATTTTACAGGAGAATGTCAGGGTAGTGGTCCGTCACCTGAAGCTTAACACAAGTTGGATGGTGCAAAAAGAAAATGATCCAAAGCACTAAGAGTAACCCTAAAAGTAAATTAACAACAGAATGGTTTAAAAAGGAGAAAATTTGTGTTTTGGGGTAGCCAAGTCCAGTGTTTAACCCAACTGGGATGTTGTGACATGACCTAGAGAGCTGTTCATGCAAGGTCTCCTAGAAATATTGATGAGCTGAAGCAGTTTTGTAGAGAGGAATGGTGTAAAATTCCTCCTCACTGTTGTGAAAGTCTGACCAGCAACTATAGGAAAGGCTTGGTGGAGGTTCTTGCTGCTAAAGCAGGTTCTACCAGTTAAGTACACAGGTTCACATACTTTTTCGAGCCTGTGCTGTGAATGATTAAAAAATGTTTAGTAAAGACATGAAAAGTACAATTATTTGTGCTTTATTAGTTTAGACAACATGTGATTGTCTATTATTGTGGCCTGATCTTCATCTAAATCACATTAATGCAGAAAACTGGGTACTTGCAAAAAGTTCACACACTTTTTTCTTGGAACTGTGTATTAATACCTGGATTGGTATCCAAGTCAAAAAGTCACAGCGCAGCGAGTGCCACCCGAGTGCAGCCAAAGCGCCAGTGAAACGTTTGAAATTCAGGCAAGTACGAGTGCACAGCCTGGCATTACTGCATTCTTATTCAGTGCTTTCTGTGGCCTGTCTTCAAACGCATTTTGTTTTTCATGATTTTCACTTCTCAAGATGAGTTATTGAAGTAATATTCAGAACATGAATAAGGTTGAAAAGCTTCTTAAGTAGAGAAGAAACTCAGTTCTCTAAAACAAATTAAAATTTTCCTCATAAGAAATAATCTACTTTATGATATTCTGGCTATTTCTAGAAACCAGGTACATTTGAATACCAGGCACTACCTTGTCGGGAAAAAATTCTCTGTTACATTTCCCGACTTCTACTTCATAAAATGCGTGAAAGTTAGCATTGTTTAACTGATCTAAGAGACACGCATCTCCAGTTCCTTGAACAAGTCAGAACACGTGTACTTGGATTCACTTTTTCAAGTCTTTTGACTATAGAAGCTAACCAGCACGTTCACTCTGTTTTTTATAACGCAGAGTGCTAAACAATAGAATAATTCGACAGAACAATAAATTATGCCATATGGATGCCCACCGTTGCATCAGTACCAGCACACTGGGGAGCAAGTCATCATTCTGGGCTCCAAACTTGGCAAGGGCACTAACTGCAGCTGGAGAATAAGAGAGGTCATGTTAATATTAATGACCAGAAGAAATGACATGGGTCATGAGCAAGATATTCATAGCACAGTACTTACCCGCTCGCACTGCCTCACTCTCCAACACCACACGGTTGAAAATGAAGCGGATATATTTGGAGGGGGAGGGTGTGCGAGGCCCCTCTCTGCCAAGGAGATGCAATATCTTGGTGGCCAGGACGGTGTGCTCGCAGTCTTCAATGAATTCACACAGGTGCGCCAACCCAGTCTCCTTGCTTTCTGGGTTCTCCTCGATGATGCCAATGATGCAATCCACTATGGCCCGCTTGTACTCAAACCCACCCTTCGTTACAGAGAAAAGCCATATTTTTAACAATACAGCTATCAACTTGCAGCTCTCACCTCGGTCACACTAACAAGTGTAAAAACTCACATCATCTCGAAGCATGTTGGACAGAAAGTTCATCATAACGCTATGTTTCCTGGGATACTTTTGGCAAAGGGCACTGATAGCCTGCACCACAACCACCTGAAGAACAACAAAGTATCGTCAGTGTCAGTTCTTATAGCCTTAGAGCTGATACCACAGTTCAAGGTTCTTTTTGGTGAAACAATCAATAACAATAAGACATTAGAAAAAGAATAATTGAAATCATAACATTTTAAAATCATAAGATTTGCAAACAAAGACCATGTTAAAAATACAGCTACAACAGGTTTACACATTTCACCTGCTTTATATGTATATAGTGAGAACCAGCTGCAAAACAAACCCTGAGAAACTAATATAAAAGGAATATTACAGCCTCAAAAAAAAATCCCCCCATTTCCCTCCCAAATATGTTAAATTATGTGACCAGATGTCACAGACAAAATTTAACTACTCGACTGGTTGTCATAACCTACAAGCCAGTTGTATCAGTATAAAGGTTCTTAACTACTGTTGCACAATATATTAATGAAATAATCTTTCCAACAACAATTCAAAAACCACAGATACAATTTGGCTTTTAGTTTTAAAGCAGATTTTATATTTAAAGAAACCTAAAATGTAAGTTTCACACATGAACATGTGGGAACTAAAGAATTAAAATGAAAGAGAAACATGCTCACCGATGTCACTTATACTCTGATGTTTTTCTATACTTTTTTTGTAAGTGCAGAGTAGGAAGTTTTTAAAGTCAAATTTAAGGTACAAATTACATTTACTCATATGTTAAATTCTGTTTTTCCACCCCATACGGTTTCTTGAACATTGATTTTGGTCACATATTCATGGCATTATTTCTCTTTTTTTCGTCGCTGAAAATGTACCAAGTTCATTATTATCTTTGGGAAATAACTGCAACAGAACACAGCTGAGGAGTGGATTGTTACCTTGAATTCATCTGAGATTTCAGACACAAAGGAAGATATCTGCTTCATCAGACGGTCCACACTACTCTCACTGCCAGTCTTCAGCAATGTGGTAATGGCAAGGGTGGCGATGCTGCGGTTTGAGTCTGTGATGAGGTTCTCCAGGTCAAGATTACAAGCAGTCACTGCAGATGGGTGCTTCATCGCAACCTGGTGGCAGCACACCAGATATCAATTAGAAATACATCTGGGCTTGCCAGGGTTAAACTGCAATAAAATATAGAATTTCATTATTTACCACACATCTACCTGAAAAAAATGTGAAAGTTCACCATTCAAAAATAATGTCAATTTTAGCATAACAAAAAACCTTGAATTGATAATTATGCAAACCAACACACATCGAAGGATAGTATCATTTGGTTCTACCCCTGGAATTAAATGTCATACCTTGTTGAGGGTCCTGACTGCGGCATACCTTAATGCTGCTTTTGGGGAGCTGCAGAATAGCTGAAGAACTGTTCATAAACACAACATAAGCACTTTTAAACACAATGTCTACAAACAGGTCTGCAGGGTTTACACACACACACACACACACACACACACACACACACACACACACACACACACACACACACACACACACACACACACACNCACACACACACACACACACACACACACACACACACACACACACACACACACACACACACACACACACACACACACACTTTCCAATCAAGTCACCTGATACAGCTGGGGCCAGCTCACGAGCAGTGCAGTTTGGCATATGGACGATAGCAGAGGCAGCTTCATACACCACCATCTCATGCTTGTTCCTTAAGCAACTCTCAATGAAATCAAACAGAGGACTGTCGTGCCTGCAGCCAGAGAAAAGGCTTCAGTAAACAGAAACTACAGTCACATAAGCATTATAAACTATACTCAGAAGAAAAGTAAAAAAAGTTTTTAAAAAAACCCCCAATGAGAAAGTAAGCCTACAACTTCACATGCATTTCAAATATCAAATATATGTATACACATACCCTCCCTCTGTCTCTTCCAACAGCCTGCTAGCGATACGGATGAGCATGCAGTAGGCAAATGGGGATTTCAGGCCAGATTTGGTGAACTTGTTCAACATCTTGGATACAGCCAGACGATCATTCTTCCGAAGGTGGTACAAGAGGCCCAGAGCATGGTACTAAATTCATAGAGAAGACACCTTCAAAACCTTGCTATTCTACCATAGAAAGTTGACTATACAAAGGTATCAATTTTTCTGCATTCCACTAATAACGTAGAAAAGTTCCACTGATCAGCTCTGACAAGCCAGAAATAAAACTTTACTCACCTGCACCATGATATTGTCACTAGATGCTGCCTCCTGTGCCTCATTCACCCAACGCTTCACCACATCGTAACTCATCCTAACCATGTGCTGCAAAAAAGACCAGAGTTAACTTTCATTGCACATACACTTAATATGCTGAGATTTACTGCATGTGTATGGTGCAATGAACTACACTCACCAGTGAGGAAACCAAAGCAGAGCTCGACACACTGGGGACTTTGTCAACTATGGCCTGCTTCATATACCTTTCAATGGCTTGCAACATTGTGGTCTAGAGGAAGAAATCATTAGAAAGTGCAAGATATAGCAGTCACATTTTCCAGATCTAAAAGAGTTGGCAATTCTTACATCTGTGATACGACACAGTGCTCTGATGGCTGGACCCCTGTAGACATCTTCTTTCCCAGTCATGTCCTTAGTAAGACTTTAAAAAATAAAAATAAAATAAACCAAGAAACACAATGGTCAGGACATGTCATAACATCTAAGTGCATCCCAATTACTTGAGACACTTGGTTTGTTTGTTCATATAAAAATACCACTATTTTCATTACCTGCTAGTCACAATGATGACATCTTCAGAAATGTTTGCCATCTCCTTTATTGTCAGATAGCACATCCTACGCAGTGTTTGCTGTGGTAAAATAGAAAATGAATTATATACTTTGGCCTCACTTGTAGGGGAAAAGTTCATATGTACTTAAAACTACAACGATTTGCCTAATGTCATATTGCTGTGACTAAGTCAGGGGTGTTCCATTTTTGGCCAAGAGCTACAATCATTATCATGACTGGTTAGAGGGCCACCCAAGTAAAAATAAATAAATCACAATGACATGTGTATCAGCTGATATGCAAATCAAGCAATAAGCACTGCCTAAAGTTGTTTAAAGGCATGTGTGAGGTAAAAAGAACATTTAAAAAAATTGTAAATGCTGCTTCTATATCAACCAGTTCTGAGCTGTCAGAGAAGCACTGCCTCTCTGTCATACTCTACTTCCATGTAAAACCTCCAGCTTCAAGCTGATGCACAGTTGTGCTTCAAAGTGAATAAAATACTTACAAAAATGTATGCTTTATTATGCTACTATTAGTAACTTTCATGTGATATGTGCTGTAGATGATCAAAACACTCTCTTGTCACAGGTATTGGGGCTTTATTGCACATTCTCAGTTTACGTGTTTTTGCTAGAACATGATTTGATTTTAATACCATTACCCAATTTACATGGGGGGGTAACATGACAAAGTAATGGACGGGATGCTGCCTAGTGGGCGGAATGTTGTTTGCCACACCTGATCTAAATATCTGAATCTGACTTGAATAGGCAGCACATGAGTAAAGGTGTTATCGAACAAAATGTGCTTTAGTAATCACAACTGTATCTAAAGATCTTTTTTGTTATTGAATGTTATCGAATACAATTTTTTTTACTGTTACACTTTACAATCAGCAAAATGTATACATGTAAACTGCAGTAACCAGAGTGCACAGAAGAGACAAAGGTACTAACGTCATTGGACTGGAAAAGGCGGGTCATTGCAAAGAAGGCTTCTGTAGCCTCTGTGGTCCCAAAATGTTCTCCCTGCAGAAAGAGGTGATAAAGTTTAAAGTTACTCAAGGATAAAACCATTCCAAACTGTGCAAGAAGGAAACCAGCCTCAAATTCTGTGGCAGGAAGGTCAACTATTTCAAACAATTCCCAGTTCTTGGTCCCTATGAATAATTAAGTACTTCATGTGCAAAAGGACCACACTTTCAAGCCATACTCTTGCAGACCTGGGAACCGCAATAATAAAAAACTGCAATTACTTGCAGACAGCAGGGCATCAAGAGAACCTCACCTGGTTGAGCAGGTAGATGATTTTGGTGAGGATATGGAGACATCGTCGTGGGTTAATGGGGGTCTCATTAAATATGCGAGCCTAAAAGCAACAGATCAGTTTCTTATAAAAAGCCAAGAACAGAACATTAACAAACTGTGAATCTGAGTTCTGAAGAATAAAACAAACAATGCCCGTAAAACCATGGCATAGAGGAACGCTGTTTACTACCTCCGATTTAAAGTTTTTTTTTTTTTAATTTTTACATCAACTTTGAAAGCAGGCTTTTATGAAAAGTAAACAGTATATCCTTGTATGGGGAGACTTGGGGGGGGGGGGTTCTGCACATGCGATTAATAGGTAATTTGAGTTTACACATAATTACTTTTAACCCATTATCTTAATGAGAGGGAGGAGGCTAATACAAAGAATTAGTGTTTCCAAAAAAAAAGATATTTCATGTATTCAGGATTGAAACATCTTTCATAGGTCTGATACTACACTGGAAGATGACACAGCATTTTGTACACTTACAAAACACATTTATAATAAAATATTCTATAATTCTATTAAAAGCTTTATGTCATTTCATTGACAACGTTCACATTCAGCTCAGAAGGAGAAATCTAATTTTGCCTAATTATCTAATTACAGAGAATGAAATTATTTACCTCTTGTAACACTGCACTCTTCTCCAGATGTTGAAAGGGATTGGAGCCACTTCCTACACGAAGAGAAAACTTTCAGCAACAACATAATACAAGACAGTGGAAAACAGAGAAAACCTCCCTACTAGTACATCAAGTCCACATATGATTTCACCTCTCTGGGGACATAATTCAGTTTTTCTGGTTGTATAAGCAAACTTTACTAAATGATAAGAACATTCATCCTTTACAGATGGCTTCACTAGCTGTATGGGCAGTACAGAGCAACCCTTTCCTAAATACATGATACATAAGTTACACTACAAACTGTGCAACAAATGTTTCCCCATTAGACAGTCATCTTAATTCCATGTTCCTCACCTGCTGCTGAAAAGGAGTTTTTTAGTTGCAATATGTTTTCACTTCAAAAAAAAAAAAAAAACAGAACACTCAAGGAAGCTCTTCTTTAAAATGGCAACCACAAACCATAAACAATAGATTAAAACAACAGCTACCTTCAAAACACTACAAGATACAAATAAGTTAAGAAAATAAACTTTCAAAGACAATGCTTTCCTCCTTTGTTACTTACTGGCTGGCTAAAAAGAGTAAACGAAATATTTATTTATTAAAAAAGAAACTGGTGTTCAAACCAGCCATCACAAAATCGAGACCATTATGCACAGGAACTGGGTTCACTAATAATGACCTAATGACAATACGTTAGAAGACAATCAGGAAATAAATTATATATTTTTTCTGTTAGTATATAGACAAGTGCATTAAACTCCAAAGAAGCTAATTACTCTTTTGAAAATTTAAAATTTAATCTGTGATAAGGCTGGGAGAAGCAGGACTAGCAACATCACATGCAGTAGTAGGTGAGGCTGATGGCTCCACACACCCAAATGTACTAAAATCAACAAGTTGAAAGGTAATAACATTTGGTGATTGTTATTACTCTGTGCACATCATAACAGCCAGCATGTCCATTGCTCTCAGTGCCATCCACATTCTCCATCAAGGAGACAGCACCCTTTACATGTACACAAATGAAAAGGTACAAACTAATAAGAAATTATACATGACACACCCACGTGGCACTGCACACATTAGTGATGTAAGGGGAGCAGTGTTTGGTGTGATATATATATATATATATATATATATATATATATATATATATATATATATATATATGTTTTTTTCCTTTCCCCTGGCGTATCACTCTCTGAGGGCCACCTGTCCGACAGCACTAACAATACTTGTGTACTAAATACAACCAATTTAATGGTGAAACTGTTTGGGGATTATATTACGTGTTATTACTATTTTCCATCTATAAGACCTTTTTGACCCGGACTGCACCGTGTAACGCGTTGCCACAGCAAATCCTGAAGAGTTACTTTGAATTAATACTAAAACACTCGAGCAAGTAGACAATAACTAATCGTTTATTACTGCGCTTTTGCGAAAATCATACTTCCTACATTTGCATGTATTCATTTAGCAGACGCAGTTCTCACAAGCTACGGCATACGGCTAAAACACTAACCATAACTATCCTATGTGAGCTGCTGTGGTTTCAAAACGAGCAGTGCTAGAATGCAATGCAGAATAAACAGTTGTTTATACAGAATAACTTTAAGCACCCATTATTTCTCATGTATTAAAACCATCCTGTAACTACAGACAGCGAGGCCTCGGCACCGTACAGCTCACTGTGCCCGATTCGTTAACTCCGATTGTTTCTCCGGTATACATTCATTAAAAAAAAAAAACAAACTTAGTTATTTCTTACTTTCCGATAGTATTAATCGTACCTGACTCCTCGTCCTTTTTGTCAAATTTCTTTATCATTATTGCAGACGAGCTTCTGTCCTTCCACGTCACTTACTGTGTGAGGACTCTCCACGTAGACGGAAATGACCTCAGAGCCACTTCGCATGCGCAGATTGTATGACAGTTACTAGTCCCTACAGCAGGTGGAGCAGCGAAGACAACATGGAAACACGATGGCGGTGACGTGGAGCAGGACGGGGGCGCATCATAAACTGACCTCAGCGCGTGCCTGTATCTCTTTTATTCAAATACACCTTTTATATACTATGAGTCGTACGTATCGTTGGAGAAAAAAGCTGCTAAATGAATATATGTAACTTTCAAATGTTAGGTCTCACTGTAACTTTCACTATTTTTTTACTGAATGAACAAAATGAACACACAGAACATGAACATTCACATATCACAATATGCTCAGTACTATTCAAACCTTTATTAGCAGTAGAAGGGCGTGAAATCCCTAGAAGAGTACATCCCTGACATAAAGAAGGTGCTTCACAGATCTTCCCCATATCCAGGTCTTCACAAAATACCTACCCAACTGTGAACCTCCAAGCATCCTGTCCAGCTCCTGTGTTTATGTTTCTCGTGCCTCCCGTGTTCTCTGTTTAAGCCTGATCATCTCCACATTCCAATATTCACGTATACAGTCGAAGACTCCAAGTCTCCACAATTAACCTATTGGATTTAGCAGTGGCAAATAATCTCTGTGCCTGGATTCACCTTAAATCCCAATTTCAAGTGGTTCTTAACAGTTGTTTTCCCAAGTTGCATCATACAAAGCATTATTTTGTTTCTGTGCATAGTTTAATGTTAAAAACTTGCAAAACAGAGAAAGGGGGCAGATACTTTTTGCAGCACATCATTGTCTTCTATATGAGGGATGTATAAATTTTGATTTTGGCCCGTTCTGTGATCTTGAGTTGGCTTTGTAGGGGGACATTTGTATGAATTGAAAATGCTGTCACGAATGTGAAACAAGCATTAATCAGGTAAAGCTCAATAAAAATCATTTGTACATTTGCACCACAGGGAACCCTGTAGTACTCACTCTTCTCCATGCAACAAGCCTTCTAGGAAACAGGACAATAATTTTATCTCAAATTATTAATGAATAAAATCATTGTGTCATTCCCATAAAATAGCTTTAAAGGACTGAAAGCAAACTGAAGATGAATATATACTATATATACATAAAATGCTTTTCTGAAGTCTTGTTTTTAGTTTTTTGAGCACTTTTTTGAGCTATTTAAAGCAATTTCGTTATGTGCTACAGCATCTGTCGTATTATCACATTCTGGACTGCATCCCCTTTTCTGCATGTAAGTGACTGACCTATTTATATGTATATTTTGGAGTCCAATGGTAAAAGTTTTGGCTGACAATTTTGCAGCTCTTTATTTCAATACCTGCCTTTTGACCAAGACAACTTAGTTTGCATAGAGTTTGCATATTCTCCCTATTTTTTGCAAAGACGCTGTGGTTTTCTCCCATAGTCCAAAGATATGTTTCAGATGAACTGCTGACTCTAGATTGCCCTTCGTGTGTATGTGTGAAAGAATGTGTGTGATTGGCCCATGATAGACTGACATCCCATTCAAAGTGTACCTTGTCCCACATCCTGTGCTTCCAGGCCAAGCTCTGGGTGATCATGATTCTACACCGGACAAGCAGTTATGTTACGGAAATACTGCAGTCATTTTAGTGTCTCACTCTGCCGAAAACAAGCCACATAATTGTATTATCTAATACTATGGATCCAATATGCAGGGCTGAGTCTGGTACTTAGACCATCGGAGACTTAATCTTGGAGTTTTTTCATTTTTCTTCATTCAGGTTCCAGATGGCTGATGTACAGTATTAGCAAACTATTTATTCTCCAATTGTCACCCAGTTGAAAATGTGTTCTCTAATTCAGTCACGTTAATGAATTTAGATGAATGCTCTATAAATAAACCTGAAGATATGAAATCCATTCATTGTTTTATATTTAATTATATTTGCAAGTGTTTTATGTCTATTGTCCACTAGGTTCAGAAACCATTTTTTAGGACATGCTTTAAGTGTGAAAAAAACTAAACGTAAGTACATAAATAAATATTTTGTTCAAATTCATTTTCTGGGGTGCCGAATGTATTTATATATATATATATATAAAGCTATTTTTGATTATTAGTCAACTCTTATAAGACATTGGATCCTTTCTCAAATATTCTTCCTCAACGGTCTGCGAGCGATAATGGTTTCCAAGCAAGGAATCTTCAAAGTTACTGCTTTGCAACTGCACAAGTTGTGTGCTTCCCCTTCCCTGTATGAGCAGGGAACATGTGGGAAAGCCTTAGGAGAAGCTGGAGACCAGTACAGTGAACAGGAAGGTCTGGCACCAACTTCTCAGCCTGTCCAGCCATGACCCTCACCAGAACAAGTGGAAATGAACTGAACACTCTGAGCACCCTCAAATGTCTGTCAGTTGTTGATTCAAACACATTTTATGGATGCTATTACTGGAGGAAAACAGTGGGAGAGCAGGAACATGGATTTAAGATGAAAATTGTTTCGATATTTGTTTGCATTTCTGTTCAACTTCCATCTGAAGATACAATCCACTGAAATTCAAGGTTCTTCATGGTTTCCCATTGTCACTTAGTCACACTTAAACTGTATTTGTATATACTCTTACCAGCAAATCTGTTTAAACCAAGTTAAAAAGGGAATATTGAGCAGCAAACTAAAATGATCTAAGTATAGTATCATAGAAAAACAAAGTTATTTGAGAGAAGTTTAATTGCAAACCACTGTAACAGTGTTATGGAAATTTTAATGGTATAGTTTTGTTTAAAATGTATCAGTCAGAACTTTGCTATGTACTAAAAAACTACAATACATTTTGCTAATGACACATTTTTTTCTGTTGCTAATTTGCAATAAACTCCAGTAAAAGGAGGTTGGTGACAATCTCTAGTCAATGAGGAACATAGTAACCTGACGTAGGCACATGGGACTCTCCAAGGGCAAGTCTCTGCGTGCTATGTTATTGCCATCAAGCCGCAGATGTGTCAGTCTGGAGGAATCTCCTGAAAATCTGCAGAAACTAGCTATGTTGAACTCTGGAAGAAACAGAAAAGTTTTTTGTCATTCTATAACAAATATGCAACATACATTTAGATCCTACGAAGACAGACTGTCTATCGTGTGCCAAGAAGGACATGGAGAGAAACTCACTATTAATGTTGTTGACCTGCAGGTATAGATTCTCCAAGTTTTCGTTCACCGCAGGGATGGACTGGAGATTGTTAAAGGAGAGATCAAGCTCAAGGAGTGATGACATATTGAAGACACCAACAGGGATCCCTGCATCGGTCAGCTGGTTATGTGAGACTCGGAGGTACTGCAGCACAGGATGGTTTTGCAGGTAGTCACTTGGGACACTGTCAATATAGTTCTGGTCAGCATATAAAACCTCTATGGAACTTGGAAGCCCCAGGGGCAGCTGCTTGAGATTGTTGTTACTGATGTCCAGATACACAAGAGATGTGAGTCCATTGAAGGCCCCCACAATAGCCTCAGATGTTAGCTCATTACTCTGTAGGTACAAAGCAGTAAGATTTTCCAACCCCACCAATGTTTGGGAGGGGAATTTGGACAGCTTGTTCCCGATCAACCTTAGCTCATTCAGGGACTTTGCCAGGGGACCCACTGGCTCTGTCAGGTTGTTGTAGTTGATAGACAGTTTCTGCAGGTGTACTAGCTTGTCAAAAGCACCTTTGTCAATATTTTCACTTCTGATGTGGTTGTGATCCAGAATAAGCCACAGGAGGTCTGTAGCATTGTCAAAAACATTGGCCTTGATATCCTGGATCATGTTGTTCTGCAGGTATAGGTAATTAATTCCAGAGGGAACAACTGGGATAAAGTGTAGATTACGTCCATCACAGTACATTGCACTGGGGAAATCAATGGGACAGTCACACTCCAGGGCACAGTGAGGAGGATAGGGGTAAATTGCTGGAATGTCATAGTCTGGCTGTTGCTGGGCATAATTGTTACCGTCTGGCTGTAGCTGGGCATCATGGTCATAGTCTGGCTGAGGACCAGGAAAGCGGTCGTAGTCTGGCTGAGGACCAGGATAGCGGTCATAGTCAGGATGAGGTCCTGGATAGGGATCATAGTCTGGATGAGGTTGATGAAAGTTGCCGTAGTCCTGCTCAGGTGAGGGATAGCGGTCATATTCTTGCTCAGAAGGGGCATATTGACCATAGTCATAGTCTTGACTTAGAGTGATGCTGACCAGAACCACCAAGATGGTTACATGCAGATAGCCCATCTTTTGGAAAATGTTGCCCACCACCTCAAAGGGGAAAATACTAAAAACAAACATTACATTTCACAGGTGAGATCATGAGGTACTTCATGTATACAAGCAAATATGCCCTATAAAGTAATACAGCAAATGCAAAAAGTAATGAATAGTATAACAATTACAATATAGAGCTGTAGTGCAAAACAATATCACCAATATATTTCCCTATATCTACTGTTTAGTCTTTAGGAGCAGACTTTCGCTGCAGTAGAAGCATGCTATATGTTAAAAGAGGTCTGAATCGTTTCCAGGGAGTCACCAAGAATATGACATGATTTCTGGTGAGCCAATGCCATTTACCTTTATTCATTTATTTGGTAGTTTCACCCAGAGTGATAATTATTTAAATTCCATGTACATTAAGTGCGTTATTCTGCTATGGAAATGGAAGGGATTCGCTGCCCCCGGACTTGTTCAGGAGGATTTCTTTTTCCTGCATGCATCATCAGAGATATTTCGTCTGTGTAGCAGTATTTATGACACCACTCACATGGACATTCTAATGATCTAAATTAGGGGCTAGAATAAAAAGCCAATTCCCTCAGAAAAAAGAAATCGGGGCAAGTATTTTTGGTAATATTTCACGTATACATTGCACATTGGACACACCGCAAATACTGTCCTACTTACTTTCTCAGATTTTTAGTTAACTCATGTAAAATACTGATTTCAACAATGAAAGCCCAGAGTCACTAGAATATATAGTTAAAATTCCAGTTTCACTACATATCCAGAAATATTTCAGGAACAGTATAGATAAGTATCTTGAGGGTTTTGAAATGCTGCCAGGATTGCTAAATACAGGACATTTGGGACCCTTGTATAAAACAAGCGTATACATTTTCCTACTAGACAACAGCAAGAACAGACTGCTAGCTGTGGAGAAACCTGGTTATTGCAACACATTTCAGTAACCATTTCAGTAGCCTTCTTATTTTGTGAGTTGCTGCTCATAGAAAATTAAATCTTTTACACTTAGTACTTAGCACTTTTACACTAAGTGCTTCTGTTTTAATTCTATAAATTGTTGTATTGCTAGATATTTACAAAAATTAAAATTTGTAAAGATTTTGTTTAATTCATTGAAGTTGGAAATTTTTTTATGCTGTAAGATCATTTTTGGTTTCTTTTAAGACTTTCTGCTCCAGTGGATGACATGGAGTATGAGTTCTGCCCTATTCCACTCATCATGCGTTCTATATGAACCACCATGGAATGTTTGAGAATAGTAATTATAACAGTAAACTTATAAATTATAATTTCATTCTAGTGGAATTCATATGAGCAGTCAACCTCATTTAGTGGCTCAGTTAGAGATCAAATAGTAACTCAGAAAATTCAGCATTAATCAACAGGAAGCAATCATTGTTTTTTATATATTTAGATTAAATATAATTGTAAAATGGTATCTAACATAAACCATTTTTAAGTAACTATGGTACACACGAGGTCTCTCCACAAATTACAGTAATTGTACATTGAAACTTTAACAGCAAAAAACAGTTTTCAATGGATTAAAGTTTAGCAACATATGAACAGAGCACTATTATGTAATCTGTGTGTCCCCATTGAGGTGAGGGAGAGCCATGCTTGACTCAGTCAATAATGTAAAACCATCAGCTCCAAGAAGCATCCCATGCTTCTTGATTCCATGCTTCATTTCAAAACCCTCACGATACTTATCCTCCCAAACACAACACAACGGCACAGTCCAGTAACTACACAGTAATTTTAGAAGACTTACATTGCCCTGACTGACAGGTCCTTGTCTTCTGAAGGTTTAGAGGTGGTATGATGCAGGTTAAAGAACAGAGGGTTTGAATCTCAGAATGCAAATATGGGAGTAAGAGATGGTAGGAGGATTGACCAAACCTCTGTAGACCGTGACTGACAAACACCATAGTCCAATGGGGTGCAAAACAATGCTGATACAGCCCTGCTGTCTTCAGTTAAAAAAAAAAAAAAACAAGTGGAGACCCATTATTCTTTTCTTCTTACTCCCATCTGATATGTCATCAAGCAACACAGACCAACAAATGACCTTTTACATTAACTTCTCAGGCAGAACAGCCTCCTTTGCTGATGAAAAGTTGGCCTTAGATATATTGTATTCCAAATGAAAAAAAATGTGGAAAGACATTTCCATAAATATTTATCTTTTGTTGAGGCCAGCTGCTTGTGAAATTTAGACACAATTCTGTAACAGCTTGTTAATGGAGTTTAAAAAAGAAAAAGTTTAGAGAAATAAATGAGAAATATAATTTTTTACTTTGCCTTGACTAATTGTCCCTGGGCTTTATTACTAATATAATACATTTTGTGTGGAAAGTTTGTGCCATGTGTACTACACTCATTGCAAAGGTTGAAGTGTAAAGTCTGGGCCACCTTTCCCAGTCCCTGCTGCTTGCGCACAATACTTCAGCCTCACAAACAGGTTTAAAGAATCACAAACCTTAAAAGAAAACCCTTTTGCTTTGCTAAAAATGCAACTCATACATAGAGAAAATAATTTGCATTTCAGGTAAGGCATCTTTTTCAGCGGCACAGTTGCTCAGACCACTAAACTAACCTTTTTGTACTGGATGCAACAAGGATTGTCTAATTGAATAAACAACCCCTCCTGTATATTTGTGGTTAGTCTAAACTGAGAGAAGCCTGAGAGAAGTCTGGATTCAGATGGGAATACTGATCAGCACAAACTCATTAATGCTTTACATAAAATATACTTTATCGAATGTTTATTTTTGGACTAGCAATATGCACAATTATGAACATGTAGACTGGCTTCACTGCGAGCTGCATGTTGATCTATTAACTAAAGTACTAACGTGATATACACATTTGTAGTAGGTAACTAGTACTAAGTGAGAGAGAAAGAACGAAAGTTCCTCCAAGAAGGTGCAATGCAAGGACACAGAAATGGAGCTGCATGTAAGCCAAGCAAATAAATCCAGGAAATTCCAAACAGTTCACAGAATTTTACAACACATGATGGGTAAGATTAGAGAGCCATTAAAATAAAAAAAATAAAAAAACTGCCAAAGCTATACAGGACTAAGCAAGTTTTAATTGGTAGTGGAAAAATTATGTGACAGAAAGGGTGATTTCTGAAATGAACAGTTATATAATGATAGGGTACCAGAAAAAGATGAGCGACAAAGTGTGCAGCTCTAACGCGAGCACTCACTTTCATCTATATTCCTGTTTGTCCGAAACTAACCAGAGAACCTGTATGGATGAAATTCCTGAATTTTACTACAAAAGAGGTATTTATCTATAGGAAATAGGACAGGTGACAGGTACAACAACAACAGAAATCCTAGGAAGATAGAGTTAGAACACAGTCCAGGACCCTGCATGAAGAAAAAGGTTCAATCTAGTTCACAATCTAGGATTTCACGTGCTTCTGCAAGAAGCACGTGAAAGAACTGAAGTAGAACAAATTTACTGTAAACCTTTCCAATTTGTCCCAGAATCCCTACAGGCTGCACCCTGCACCTAGTGTAATGTAGTGTGTAGTGTAGTAGTGTAAACTAAAATGTAGTGTAAACACACCTGTTTCAAGTCATCAGCACAAATTTATTACGACTGAATTAAACAGAAGTATGCAGCACCTTGAACACTACACTGTACATTTAAAAATAATTAAAAATGACTTAAATTTGCCAGAAATATATATTAAAATAAAGTCAGATTTATGAAGCCAGAGCGACCAGTGGCAAAATAGACGCTTTAGACATTCTGCTGAACAGGGGCCAAAGCTGATTGGGCAGGTCTCTGGAAACCACTATATGAAAACCCCTTATTTTCTCTGGATTCTTCTGCATTACACTGTTCACCAGTTATTCTGTCATGGCCTTAACTCTTTCAGTCAGACGATAACTAAAATATAAACAACTAAAAGCATGAATTCAGTAAATATATTTTAATTACTGCTAACAGCTTAAGCAGGATTCATGACCAAGTCCTGTGCCAGAGTGCACTTCACATCTTCTTTTTGAACCCAGTCGCTTCCTGTAAGGTTTTGAGTTATTTTCACCATCCTCATGTCTAACTATCTTTACATGGTTTGGCAGCTCTGTACTTGTCCAACCTTGTACAGTCTATTCATAACTTCATAATCTTTGTTTATGACACAAGCTCATCTGCTTTCTGTTACAGTTTTGGCTTTTTTTCTTGCTATGCAGTTAAATTGTGGAATTCCTTCCCCCTTAAAAAACAATGTTGAGAAACTTTTTTTTTTTAATTTAAACATTCACAGTCCAGGCTGCAAAAAAGTGTGATCCCTTGTATTTAGTAACTAATAGAATCTTCTATAACCGCAATAACCTCCACCAAATGTTTCCTGGAGCAGCTTTTTGTTATAATTCAGTTGAAGGTAAAATCACAAAACAACTATAAATAATTTATAAACAATGCAGAAATCCTCTTAATACCAAAGTGTTAAACTTTTCCTTACAACTGTAGGAGTCAAGATGTGAGTTATTTCTAAAATACCAAGCACTGTCCCTGCATATTAACAGGTTTCAAAATGTGCAAAGAAACCATTTTTCCAAGAAACTAGTCACTGGATTTTCAAATGATATCGCAGATTTTTCTTTTGACTCATCTTTTTTAATGTTTATGGATAAAGGCTCTTGAAATCTCTTGAAATAGTGTGTTTACAATGCCCTAAAATTACTGTTCATTCTGTACTAAACAGCTGCACCAATGTTCGGCCATGAATAAACAGTCTTGAACTGAGTGAGCGAATGCTGGAGGGATAAGAACATGGACAAAGTTAAGTAGCCGTGCTTAGTCTGAATTGTGTTGTGATATTAACGTTTTGAGCTCTTTTTAGGAACTTCCATTCTATGAAAGAACATTATTTTAATTATACAATAAAATGTAATAAAAAAGCATAACAAATTTAATTCAATTCAGTTTGTTTTAATAGAATGCTTCTTTCACACAGTGACGTGCTACCGAACAAAAGATCGAGGCATAGACATCAACTAAGCCAACAGATAAAAGGTTAGCTATGCACTTAACTATAAGGACTATACTTGCTGGTAAAGCTGTAGACTAAGCAGGCTGGCAATTGAGAAGATGGAAAAAAC
Organism: Arapaima gigas; assembly: GCA_900497675.1. NCBI lineage: Eukaryota > Metazoa > Chordata > Actinopteri > Osteoglossiformes > Osteoglossidae > Arapaima > Arapaima gigas. The sequence goes on from UFQX01000793.1 coordinate 46,412, forward strand.
TCCTGAACAAAAGGTGATGGAGAAGAGTAAGCCTCTGGTGGTTCAACTGTCAGTGGCTGCCCACACATCCTGGGCATTCTAGGTAGAAAAAGAGACCCAGTTGATACAACTAAGAGAAGAATGAGTATACAGATGCCTATTTTTACAGTCTCAAGATACTATATAAAAACTGAAATCTGTCCATTGGGGAGAGTAGTATGACTAGCGGTACAGAGAAACTCAAACAGAACAAGAGAGGGTTAGCAACACCATAAAGAGAATTTTGTTGTTTGGACACACTAAAGCAAAGAGATGAGTCTTAAGTCTCGATTCACATCAGGTTCCACTCCTGTCAGCCAAGAATAAGAATCATGTGATGGTGGTGTGGCCACCGTGTGTGTCATAGCTGGACGTGGCTAGGAAGTGACACAGGCTGCTTACCTGTTCAGCTCTTTTGTAGCTTTTAAACACTGTACACTTAACACATTCTCACATCCTCACAAACAGAGCACACACATATTATGGCTGTACTGAAGGAGAATACTGCAAATTAGCTCCCTTCCCTTAATGCCTTGGGCTAAAACTTTATAAAAAATTATAAAAATTTTACCCCCTTCTCAGACCTGAAACATTCTTAGTATTTTTTTGATTGACCCTCATATTTGTGTGAGTTTATCAGTTCTATAATGTTGACAGGTTCTTACTGGTGTTTATTGCAAGTTTGCCTCTGCTTCCACTGCGGGTGGGCGGTTTGGAGGAACCGAATGCGATTGATATGAGATTTCACTCATTTTATGCTGGTTCCTGTACTGTCTGTTGTGTGTAATTCAAAATAGAAAATAGTGGCATTTATGTATTAATTCAACTTTTATTGCAATTGAACAGGAAAGATAACAGAAATTAAAAAATACAGATGAATTCGTACTTAGTGAAGAAGTTGAGATAATTTGGGTAAATCAAATGGGGATCAAAATGATCACCTAAATTATAACCGGTGAAAAGAATGTAGAAGATAGGCATAGAATGTAGTAGATGTAGGCAAATTAAAGCAACACAAGTCAAATTATAAACGAAAAGAAGACCTTTGGTTGGAGGTAGACAAAATCCATATTCAGTCCCCTGAAGTGCAAAAAAATGTTTTGGAACCTGAAGTAGGGGCATTCATTGTAACCTGTAAGGAGAAATTCTTGTAATCCAAATGGGTGCATCTTTGTGTACGACTATTATGTACTGTTTTTCTGACCGAATCTGCTGCACAGCGTCTGTGAAGTTTATTTAGTTAAATGAAGGTGTTGTTGCCTTGAACATAATATGTTTTCTTGTAAATAGTGTGAGGTTGGTCAGTTAACCAGAGTTTGGACTGAAAAGCAGGACAGAGTAGAAAGATAGCGCCATTATGCTCCATGCCGTGGAATTATTTCTTCCTGTAGTTGCCAAGTTGAATGACAGAGTAGTCAAATACACAGCGGAAGGTGATGGGTTCCACCTCCCAGTAGGACACAGGGTTGTTGAAAAGGCTAATACTGGTGTATGTGGCCTTCTTGGCAGTGTAGGTAGTGGGGCAGAAGTCGTCTGTGTCAACAACTGTTATGTTGTTACTGTGAAGATGGACAACCTGGAACATGCAGAACTGGGATTAGTGAGTCATAGGAGGACAGTCTTTGCCTAAAGGAGGTCTGAACGGGTGTGAAAATTACATTTAATTATATCCAGCTCATTTCAATTCATTTTTACGGAGGACTCTTCTCAGCACTGATGTAGAACGACTACGCAAAGACGGTCGGAATCAGACAACAGTAGCCACAGTGCTACAGAACACGGAGAAAGTAAACCTGCTGGTAGCTGATGAGAAGAAAGCAAAAAACTCGCAGTCAAGAAGAAAGGGAGAAAAATAAACCTCTGAGGGTGCAAATAGCAGCACCTTTCCATGCTTCTAAAGATTCTAATGTGATTACAAAGGGTCTATGATGAAAGTATATATTTACAGATAAAAGAACCTGTCCTTTAATAAAGGGGACATCATTAAACTTAGAGAATAATCTAAATGTGTACATAAAGTACATGGGTTTCTCTTGTTCCTATTAGCAGAATAACCATTGCAACACATACGACCCGAGTGAGTGAGCTCACCTTGATGTGTTTATGATCTGACAGGCCTGGAGGAACTCTGGTTAATAGGTTGTAGTCCAGATGAAGCTCACGGAGGAGAGGCACCATGGCCAGGGTACCATTTTCCACAGTGCTGATCTCATTTTGACTGAGACCAAGTCTGTCGGCAGAAAGCCATTGAAACACTTACATGAAGGACAGAGACACATGTCAGGAACCAGTGAGTTACAGTGTTAAGAGAAGGACGGATGGTTTAATTCAGGACCCAGTGGAAAAAAGTTATAAAGATACAGGACTATAGAACTGGGGCATTTAGGAGCACTATCAAATCCTATAAAAATACACATACACTTTAATGCTTTTAAGGCCTCGTGGTATGAATGTTCTAGATACTAATTTTTGTAATATACAAAAATTTCACTTTGTCTTTTAATTGTATTTTCCTTTCTCTTAAAAATGTTTGTTGCGGAAAAGTAACGTGTCCAGATTTTAGCTTGTAGAAAAATGCATCCAGAGCAGGAGTTTTTTTGAATTGCTTGCACACTAAAATTGGTTCTCATGGCATAAACCTCAAGATCTCTTATTACACTTTTTCCTCAATTGCTTAAATGCAATTCCGAAAAGAAAGTTCACGTTGTATCTCACAATGTTTAAAACTTGTTTAACAAGTTTAAACATTTAGGTACACTCCTCAGCAGTAAACGCAAAAAGCATTAATATAAATAGCATTAAACCAAACAGTACTGTGCATTCCAAGCTACAAGCAACCTATCACACATGCCTCCAATTTCACTTCAGAGGTCTAAATTGTCTACAGCAAAATCCTCTACTCTACCATACTCTACTTTATCAGTGTGTCACCGGTGGGTTCATGGAGAGGGTCTTCAGTATGTGAAAGGAGCTTCAGGAAGGAACAAGGGAGGAAAGACAGCAGCAGCATTCAACTGTCAGAGGAAGGGCTGCTCACATGAGTATGGTGTGGATGTGGGGAAGGGGAGCATTACAGCAAAGGCCACTACTTTTTTCAGATTAAATGTCAGTAGGACATTACTGTTGAGCAATTCCTACTTCCAAAGGTGGCCTGATAAACATTAGCTGCTTTATAATTTATAAAAAAAAACACATTCTGCGTGAAATACTTTATATGTGTGCTGTTATACTAGTGTTTTGGACCTGTATTTTTGTGCTATTTCAATTTGCAGCACTAAAACATGTTTTGATATGTGACAGAGATTTTATATTCTCTAAAGGAAACATCAAGTATCGATAGTAAAATATTGACCCGTCCATCCCCAGTGGGGAGAAACTAAGTTTCTGAGGAGCCGTATGGAAGTAGGTTCTTTGTTTCCAGACAGCTTATGTGTTTGGTTACTTATTTATAGTTTTAATGTGATATTATTAATTGCACTGTTTATTTAAAAAGCACTTTAAATAAAAATGCCATTTGCACCAGCATGCCCTGCTTCTCTGTCATATTTGTGTTTGTGGCGGAAAGAACCTGTTTCATCAACTGCTTCCACCAAAGAAAATTTAGACAGATTGACTGCAAAACAATATTTTTCTTTATTTGTAAGTTGAGCTCAGTGTCAGTGCAGGTGACATGTTCGAACCCTGCGGTTTCCCCCCAGAACAAAGAAAGGGGTCACCCTGAATAGACCTATAGGCATGGTCAGAGTTTCACACTTTTATGAATGGAAAGGTACTGGTAGTAAGACAGACAATGAATGTTTATGCACCAACATGTCTACATTATAAGTTAGGGTGAGTGAACATATCTGGGTTAAATGAGCTTAGGAGGTTAGCTGCAAGACAGCTTGCAACACAGGCAGTTTCGATGCAACTTGCTTAAACTTTTAAATTCCTTCGCACCTCCCATCACAAAGTACTTTCCATTGCAACTCATTATATTATCCAATATAATGTATTGTTAAATGATCGTTTATTTCATATAGTACAGGGATTCCGACTTACTTAAAGATCACTTAACACGACACGAGGTCACCGGAACCTGACCCTGCCATAAGTCATTGACTATTTGTGTACAAATTCGAACGACCAGCTTTTTGTTGTCAGGTTCATTAATATAACAGTATTCGACTTTGATTTGTCTGCTGTCGCTAACGGTAGTGATTAGAACCATTGTGGGTAAAGGATACTGGATTTTGAGCTTTCTAACTGCAGGGAAAAAGATCGCAGGGCCAAGAGGAAGAGGATGCTGGCCAGACAGGAAGCAGCGGTGTGAGGTGGGGGGTGCTGAATACAGCACTGATACTGGTTTGTCAGAGAAGACAGCTGGTCAAACAAACAGTGCTGATCAGACAGAAAGAGAGGATGCTGCTCAGACAAAGAAAATGCTTTTCCCAGTTTAATGCACAAGCTAATAAAAACAACAATGCTGCACAAAGAAAATTAATTTTGGAAAGAGGTCTCACTTTGTCAGGTTTACAAGGCCCTTCAGGCTGTCTGCATGTACCGTGCTGATCTTGTTCCCATCTAGATGGAGCTCACAAAGAGAGCTAGGAAGGCCTGAGGGACAGCAGCAAAAAGGTCAGAAAACAGCATTGCTTTCTCTACCTTGGACATGTGTTGCTGGGATAGTGGATCTCCCCTGTGGGTGTGACAGGATGGCAATTGGGTGTCAGACTTTGTCAAAGGTTACAGTTCAGTGCAGTTTCATGATTTGTAGTCTGTTCTAACTGTGACTGCACCACTGCCTTTCAGGGTGTTAGTGCTTATCTGAGTCCACTGTGTGAGAGGTTTTTTTTGCAGTTTCAGGGAAGTCACGGCTTTCCAGTCTCAGCCCTGAATTAGCCAGTGTTATGCGTTAGGTGTTTCTAAATTACCTTTTGGAATCTCTGTCAGGTTTGTGTCTGCAATGCGGATGTAGGACACTTTCCTCAGGTCTGCAAATGCACCACTGTTGATCCCTGAGCTAGTGAGTGGGTTGGAGCCAAGCTCTATGAGAAAGAAATAACATAATAAATCAGCAGGTTTTGCCATTGTTTTAACCGTCTGTAAATACAGTATTCTGCATTTTTGCCTGTACATCAGTACCCTGCGTTTCTGGATAGCAGTGAACTAAAGTTAAAGTCATAGCTAACAGCAAATGAGAAAGACTGATCATTCAGATACACACACTAATGTCTGTTGTTATGTGAACAACGTAACAATACCTCTGAACATGCCGAAAACCGGCTGCAGAAATAGTAAAGCAAAAATTCCAAGCTTGCTTATTTTGCAGTTGTCTGACATGTTAAAGCCAGCATAACAATTAAATAAAAGAATGCAAAGCAGCATCATAATATTTGAGAAAACTGGGTGCAAGAGGGAAGACAATTTCTAAATAATATACTGAAACAGTCTTATGTATGTGGCAGTTTCACATGGAGTGAATCGTGGATTATTTATATTGGTACTGATATCTTTGTGACATCTGTCTATACCCATTACGATGACCTCAGTCATGCCCTTGAAGGAGCCCTTCTTGATGTTTGTGATTAGATTCTCATGGATGCGCAGTTCCTGCAGACTCTTGGGCATGTTTACAGGCATCCTCTTCAGTAGATTTTTGGACAGATACAGTCTCTCAAGATGGCCCAGGGGCACAAGGGCATTGGGGTGGATGGTGGTGATCAGGTTGTTCACAAGGCTCAGAAGCTTTGAAAAAGAAATTAATATAAAATAAGCTTTGGTCTGTTACAACGTGTAATTGTGATGAAAAGGGGTGGATCCTGTGGATTCATGATACTAGTAACTTGTTGATGCCAAAGTGGCTGTAACAGCAGAGGAAACAGATTTATGAACTATATAAGACGAAATGAACCATTCAAACAAAACCATCCTCAAGCATCTGGATCATTAAGCTCTGTGCAATACACACCTTCATATTTATAGTCCTAATTATAGGTGCTTCATCGACCGCAGCAAGGCGTTAGATCACGAAAAACTTTGGATTACATTAAGGAGGACAGCTGTACCGGAACACTTGATTGAAGAACTGACAGTCCATACAGAACACGAAGAGACAGAGTGGTTCAAAAGCAGCGAAGGAGTACAACGCGACATCGTATTCTCGTACCTGTTTTATTTAAATGCAGAGCAAATGATTAGAGAAGCTGGCTTATAGAAAGAAAATTGAGGGGTGAAAACGAATGGCAGAAGTATCAAAAACCTTTGGTACGTTGATGACACAACAATATTGGCTGGAAGTGAGGAAGACACAAAGTCACCAGGCTGATTTTTTCCTTCTACGAGAAACGAATTGAACACAGGGGAATTTTCAAAGCTGGCTAGCAGTCACTGTTGGGCATATCTGTGATTAGCTGCATCTGCATGGTTCCATGTTTTTATGTGTATGAGTATAATTTGGTCCTCAATATATATTGGTTGGTGTGCAGATGGATAACATAACTGCCTTACACATGAGAAACTGGGGATCGATTCCCGGTCCTGGGCTACCACTATTCAATAAGAGACCTTGGGCAAGGCTCCTAACACTGCACCTGCCTATCTTTTAATATGAGAGTGACCAGAACAAACAGAGCTGGCTTTGACTTTGCTTAGATGAACAAGGTCCATGTCAAATGTTGGGAAACCAGAATAGTTTGATGGTAAGTGGGTAACTGGAACCAGTCACAGATGGACAAGATAACATGGAATTGTTGCAATGCTTCTACAACAGCAAACCTAATGAGAAAATTATGTGTAAGGAAAAGGCCCTGACAGAAAAACAACTAGTCACTCAATGCTCAAACATTATGAAACGAAGCCTCCTGTCAAGGAATTGATGACATAAGATACAGATACTAAGACTTAAATCCCATGCGGAACCGAGAGGTGGCCTCATGAGGGAGTGTGTACCAGAGCATGGCTCGGCTGCAGACGTAAGAAAGAAGCCCTAACTACTGTTAGTCACTGCACTAGACTTAGGGACAAGCAGATATAAATAAATTGGCACCCTTGAGGAGTGGGGTGAAGCAGGGGTGTCCTCTGCCTCTCCTGTGCTATGTACTCTATATATAACTGCTGGCAATGGCAATCCAAGCCCACCCTTAGTGGTCGTGGACATTTGTTGTGAGGCTGCCAGGAACTGCAGCAATGTTAGGGTTAGAGAACAACATTGAGAAATTGCAGGCTCCTCTTGCCTCACCTCAGGTCAGCTTTCGTGATTCCGAATTGAAAACACCGTGTACGTCGTAGCTGACTAAAAGGTTCAAGGAAGTTCATCTATAGTTTGCCAAAAGCACTTAGACATCTGAAGACAACAGTTCTGAAACAATGTTTTGTGAACCAGTGAATCAAAAGTAATGGACAATATAGGCCCCAAAAACTACATCCAGCATTTCAGGCTAAGAATCTTTTACCGGCAGTAAAGCCTAATGGTACAATTGTGGTGTTTTGTTGCCACAGGACTTAGGCTCCTGGTTGTTACTGATAAAACTATAGATTGGTATCTGTTTTGGAAAATCCTCAAGGAGAATGTGAAGCCATAAGTACATAGGCTGAATTTGAAGCACAGCAGTCAAAAAAATCCTAAAAACACAAACAGGTCAACATATAAAAAAACTTAATGGCTGCTTAATGGCCAGATCAAAGTCCTGACCTGAATTTGATTGAAATGTCAAGACTAACAAAAGCTGTTCGTGCTCTATAACCTACAATCAATATTTCTGAAGAATTTCTGAGTGGACCAAAATTACTCCAGGGTAGTAGAAATGTTGCTCAAAAGCTATAACCAGCATGTGGTTGCAGTTATTGCAGCTGAAGACATCACAACCAATCGGCGATTTTGAACAGAAAATTACTTTTTTCACTATGATTGCACATTTCACTTAGTTTTCCATGCCAAACAATACTGGAGTCACCTTCACTTCCTTAGGTAATAGCTACATACCACTAGAACTCACAGTTAATGTGAAAACCGCAAAATCAGAGAAAATTGGAAAGGGGGCAAACCAAAATTCAGATATGCTTACACATGACAAAGAAGTCAGCTGAGACTTACCTGTAACCTCTTCATTCTTTTGAAGTCATTTTCTTTAATTTCTGTGATTTTATTGTTCTGCAAGTCAAGCCAAGTTGTGTCTGGAGAGATTTCATGTGGGACATTTTTCAAACCTTGAGGTTAGAAACAAGGACACATCAATATTAAAGTACCTCAGACGTTAAATAACAGGAAAACAAGCCAATTTGATTAAGACTGAAGCATAAGGCATCTTAGTACTTTATCATGCTTAACTTGTGGCAACGTAGCATGAAAGCGGCAGCAGTCAGCAAGAATGAATTTATGACATTTCCGGGAATTTGAACATGACAAACACCAGCTGTAAAAACTAAAGTTGAAACCTTGGCCAAAGTAACTTTAACGATGAAGCAATTGTTTGGTTGTATAGTGCAGCTGTGTTAAAAGCTCCTGAACACAAAGAAAATCCAGCAAAAACAGACGAAATTCAATCACTGTAAGCCTGAGTCAGGAGAGAAAAGATCAGGTCTTTAAATCTTGTTACACATAATCATATCTTTCATTGTTCATTGTTCTTTAAAGAAAACCAAAGTTCTCATTTATAATTAATTATTTGAATTCTTTCACTTAATAGAGCAGTAAATATGATTTGATATGACAACACAGTCTAAAGAAGGTTTTTCAAGATTTTTTATTTTTATCTAAAATAAGAACTAAAATGACATTTTATGTTTCTCTTACAGACTTTAGTCTGGCGTGATAAATCTCTGTAAACTGATGGAACTCACGCCTCAGACTTTTGGTTTGAAACATCTGAAATGATATTAAATGTTTTTTTTTCCAGGACAAGAGTTTGTGAAGTTTGAGAAAAAGGCCTAAACTTCACCCTGGTTTGGGCAAACTTGATGTGCAGGGGAAGCAACGATGGCATTGAGGCATCTTTTCCCGTGCAGTACACCAAACCTGAGTAGAGTCTTCAGTTCAAACATGAAGGGAACTATGCTACACTTCTGCTGTTTTTTTTTTTCGCTTTTCATAGTCATAGGTATTGAATATTTTTGTTTATGTAACATGTAAACAGTTTATACATAGATGAGACAGGGAACTGGTTTGCATCTGCATTTATTTACAAAAGCATAGTGACCGGATTTTAACTTACATATGTTAACTTTATGTGTGTTACACAGAACCTCCTGCATTTAGTCTAATCTCTTTTATCCATCTGCTGTATTGTTTAGATCAGATGAATCTGTTTGCGTGACTGTAAACCAGAATATAATAGGCTGATGCCAAGTGCTACCTGCTGACCCACCATAAACCCCTAGAATAGTTACTTTACATTAGATCATTTGATGATTAGAGATGTATGTTGACAATTTGTACAAAGCAGTATGTCGTACTTAATAATTCAAATGATTATTACATATCCTTTGCTGCAAAAACATTTGCTGAATTTTTCCCTAACCCTAAGAAAAAACTGGAATGCAAAGATATGCTACAAAGAACACATTTGCGGTCTAGATACAGACAACCTCAGCGAGCACGGGAATATGTAGCTCAAAAAACTGCATGGTCATCAGACAGCAGTGAAATGAGGTGCCACGGCTAATATCGCACGGCCAGTTTGAAAATCAAAAACTAAGAACTGTTCGGTAAACATCAGAAAAGAAATGAAGACAATAGCTTGAGAGCTACACAGATCTAGACCATGGATGCATTACAAAAAGCTTCATGCCCATCACAAGAGAAAGTGCTCAGTGTGAGAAAGAGGCTGCGAGGCAGTGTTCTGAGGTTAGATAAAACACAAAATAGCACGAAAGAAACATGCTACGCTTATACAACCGCTGAGTCAAAACAACTACATAGTTAGTTTTTTTGTTAGGGTTACTGGAATCCAGGGAATGACAGGACTGTAGCTGAAGACCATATACATTTACGTTTAGTCACTGAGCCTACAAAGTGACTTCTAATGTTAAGCTGCTTACAGTGTTTTTACCTATTAACTCTGATAGGGTTTTTTTTAAATCAAGGCCATTCGTGGTTAGTGTCTTACTTCAAGACTATTACAGCAAGAGGTGGGATTTGATTGAAGTTACAATTATCACTCGATACAAGACTAAGACATATAGCAAACTTTGTATCTTTGAAAGTTCCTACATGTAAATAAATAAACAACAAACTTTAACAGACACCTGTGTAAGATTCAAAACCTCTTTTGTATTTTTAAAAATCAATATACTGCATTCATGATAAAAACCTTGTTGTTCAGTACGTGCTTATTTGGTTGTCTAATTTATAGTTTCTTTGTTAGGTAGCATCAGTTTGTCATACCTAAGTCAGAGCAATGTGCCATTGTGCTATGGCACTGGCATCCAAAGGGGCAGGTAAATTCTTCAGGATAGTGGGGAAAGATGGGGACAGAACTCAAGGGAATATCTGTTACCCCAGAGCCTGATTCATCTTCCATCATGAAATCAGGTAAATCCATTTTATGGAATGGCAAGGCAACACAGTGGCTGACCAACAGCGGAAGAAGAAAAGCTGACTTCATGGTACCGCCTGGATGACAGGACCTGCAAGATGGATATGGAGTCAGGAATCCCCTTGAGTATTTTTCTAATTAATAAAGTCAATCCAAACCAACAAGTTTCAGGTATCATTCATAGGTGACATACATAAACCTCCCAACCAAACTCCAACAGCAGTATGGACCGTGTTTGTTATGCTGAGACACAGTAACACGCTGCCACTCACACAGATTGAGCCATAAGTGCCACACCCTGTCATTTGAGAGGACTTCAGAGTTTCCCAAGCTTGGGAAGAACACAAACAGCAAACAATTTTTCTTAGGGTCACTGTGACCTGAGAACTTCAATACCCCTCATACACTAAAGAACCTTTTCAAAATGAGTTTTTTCATCAGATGATTCCACTGTTTCCTGCATTTTAAACCATCTTCAGACCTTTCTACAGAAATGCCATGTTGATGAAATCTTATCTTCTTATTTCCTGCTGTACTATGTACTTTAATTAACATTACCGTTTATTTATGTGGCAGATGCTTTTCTCAAAAGGGACATACAACTTGGTGTACACAAAACAACAAATCGATTCTATCGATAGATGATGGCACAAGTGACATGATGGTGCCACCATTTTGCCAGGATGATATAGTACATAAATGTATGTTTAACAAAAGCAAAAGAGGTCTAAAAATAGTAAGAAGTGTTAAAAACTTAATTGAATAAAGATAAATGAACATAATATGGAATAAAATGGAGACCGAAATAAATAATGACTTATCCAACTTGAACACAATGCAACCAGGTCAAGACATGTTCACATTTCTCAGATTTATTTCTTCCTCAGATAAGATGCTGATGCTGCTCAGAAAAAAAGGGTGGAAAAAGGAATGATAGGGAAAAAAATCAGCGAGGAAGAATATTTACTGGACAAAGAGCACTAATAAACCCAGCAGTTGTTAAACCAGGACCGCTGTATCTGTCTCCTGTTATTCCATCCACATTTTGAGAATAAACTTACAGGGAAAGAGCACTTCGGAAACATGGACTTAGACTGCAACACAAAGCATCGTATTTAACACCGACGAGAGCAAATTCAACCCCCCTAACACAGACCTACGTATTTCAAAATATATCCACTCCTGTAAAAGTACTATTATTGTCCTTTATCATCTTTATTCATTAGTCATTAAAAAGTAAATCAATCGCCAGAACATCATTCATAATGACTTCATCATACAAGCTTAACATTTGCCCCAAAAACCTTTTGCTTATTATTATGCATTTAATTTTTTTTTTATACAACATGTTACACGTATGCCCACCGGTATCATGATTGGTGCAAAGAAACAGACTTTCAGGGTTTTCAGCAATGCATTCTTCCCCAGAACCTCCCAAAACAGAAGTCATGCAGTGAATGAGTACCTGCAGGAGAATAAACGCTGAGTTTGTGGTGGAGGTTCTCTTCCAGGCTCAGAGCTACCTAAAACAGGTCAAGCAGATACATGTGCAACAGTGGAGATGAAGATTGAAACAAGCAGAAAGAGAGAAAAAAGAGGGGGACAAGAAAGGGATGGTCCTGTGATTGTCATCTTCTGGGGGAGGAGTCCATCAGCATGACACTTCCTTCTGAAATGTTACAAAATGTATGAACATATTTCTCTTTTGTATAACTGTTCAAGTTAAATAAAAAAACACAAAAAATCTTATGAATGAAACAAACACTTTGAGTAATACTCCGTTAATCATTTAAAGGGATTAAGGTTTAAATACAGTTAAGGAGGGTGGCACCATGATGTAGCAGATGGGACTGCCACCCCAGTCCCTGGGCTGCTTGGGTGTAGCTTCGAATGCAGCTCATTCTGAGTGAAGTTTGCATGTTGTGTCTGTGTACTTTTCCTCTGCTTTCCCACAGTCTTCAAGAATGTGTTTCAGTTCAACTTGTGACTGTAATTAATTGATGAAAAAGAGTGAGTACATAAGCAATGACTGAAAAACATTGTGTTGTTTTCTGTCCGTCACAGCTCATGCTTACTTTATCTTGAATCACTTCAATAATGCAACCATGCATGTATGACAAAGGCTGCACTTACAAAGGTGACATGAAAAGCCTGATATCGAGATCATTGCATTGCAATAATTTACTTCAGTTTAATTGTACGTTGTGCTCTTCCCAACAGGAGGACACCAAGCGCTAAACAAAGTTCCAAGGGATAAACAACAGGAAAGAAAAAGATGCAATAAAGACCGACTGTTAGACTACCCAAACGGTTAGCTGTTTAGATAAACCAGTAGGCAACTGAGGAGCAAAAAACAAAAAATCCAAATGGAGAAAAATAAACCTCTGTGGGTTCAAATATCAATGGCTGCCTACCCCTCCCGGGCATTCAGGACAGTCCTTGCTGTGACGACTGTCAGCAAAACCCACCAGTTCCTGCAGTCATGAACCTGGGACTACCTACCTACCTACCACTACTGAAGAGTAGCAACCATGGGACCGGATACACTTTAATGCTCCCAGTTTTCTGCTCTAACTTGATAGAGAATCAATACATCCTGTGTCTGTACTTTCCTCACAGTGTGTGTGTGTGTGTATGTATGTGTTTATTTTTTTTATCGCATTTTCAAATTCCAGACCCGGGATGCAAAAATTTGTGGTTCTGGGCTCAACATTTATTGCATAACTTATGAGGGAATTGATACAACATCCAAAAACATCTTTAAGAACTGCTTCTTTTCATGATAACAGATCTTCAGACAGCATTCAGATACAATTCTAAATACAAAGTAGAGAAATGAGCTGTGAAAAATTGAGTACAATGAGAATAAAATGTCAAGGCAGTACTATTTTATGACATACTGTGATACTGTAGTGCAAACTTTAAGCTCAACGTGGCCTGTTGCAGAATGGATTTTAGTCCCGTACTTGTAGTCACTACATTCTGCAGCCCTTGGAAAAAGAATTCATGGCCCAATCACAAAAATCAGACTTCAAGCCTAAGGCCAGGCAGTATGAATACACTCATTTTAACAAATTATTGGACAATGGACTGAATTAACAATTAATGTCCACTGTTTAAAGGGCTACACAGCAGAACCCAAAGGGGAAAGGCTAGTGAATTAGAGAAACTCACACTTTTGTTAACTGCTTGACCTTGTCAGGATCCCAGTGGTCCTGAGTCTGCCCTGGAATCACCAGGCTAGGAGGAATACAACCCGAATGAGATGCCAGTGCGTTGCGGTACGTTTTCACACACAGCGACAGAGGGTGAAACCTAGTATTAGCAATTAACCTGAAAGACATGTTTTTGGACTGTGGGAAGAAACTGGGGCACTCAGAGAAAACCCTCCCATGGGAAGAATATGGAAACTCCACACAGACTGAGGGACAACCAAACCTATGCCTGAACAACCTAGGTGTTGCAAGGCAATCCTGATACCCTCTGTGAAAAAATAAAACAAGCCCCATATTTATACAGCTGTAACTTGTCTTTGCAGGACCCAGCAAAACAAAACAGAAAGGAAATAACTTTTTACAAAAGCACCAGAAATCTGTTTAAATCTGTTTACATGTCAGCAGCTGGATGCAAGTGATGCAGTGAATAATGCAAAAGAAAAATAACACTTTGTTAGTTTCCAAATAGCCACAAATTCACTTTTGGATCAGTTCCCTGGAGCTGAACATTTTGCGTGTCATCAGGTCTGCCTTTTTATACCTTTGGGGGTTCTCATGCACAACATGTAATTGTACGCTCTTGTTTGTTTTTAAAAACACATTTTGTCAACTTGTTAAAAAGGCTTTACTAAATAAGCCTTTTTACACTACTGTGCTTGCTCGTATGACCAGATTCAGGCATTAGCAGAGAAAAAAAAACTGCCAATGCAGCCAAGGGAAATTGAAACACAGAAACAATCTATTGACAATGCGTTGTGGTTTGCGAGCTGCTTTAAGATGGGCTAAAATTTCTAGAACCTTATCGCACCTTGCAGGCCTCCTGTCATCTGACGGGTCGTATCGTTTTTAAACACGTGCACCATGTGTGATCCATCTGTAGTTTTACCATCAAAAAGAAGTTCTTGGTGGATGTTAAGATACAGGTTTCCAAGCATTTTAACCACCATCTATTCAGCATTTGTCTTGATATACTGAGGTACATTTTTACTAGCATTGCTTATAACAACATCACTTAAAGCATTATCCATATCTGCTTTGTGTTTCACCAGAGGTCAGGAGTTCAAAGTCAAAACAAGGCTTTTAATCACGCTGTCTGGCTAAAGAGAAATACCTCTGGAACACTGATGTGAACAGATGATTCTTTTCATGGTCAGATATGTCCCTCGCTGATGAAACATCCCATACTGCAGCATCCAAAATGCTTTTAGTTGTTTATCTTACAGTCTCTTTGATTAACAGAGAATTCTGTAACTTGTCCAATTGGCGCAGACACACCAAACACATTTTCTTAGCATGCTGACCCACAGTGAAATGGATTTTTGAAAAAAGGGAGAAAAATGTTTAGCAGTGACAAAGGGATCCCACATTCTGCCAGAACGATCATATTTTTCGTTGTTTAGGAAGAAGCTGTTGTGTTTGCAAGTCATTTAAAAGCCAGTGTTCTACATTTTTCTATTTTATAATTGTGCTCTGGCCAGTCAGTGGCTGCCACACTGAGTGGAGTTCTGTTCTTGCTCCATTATTGTTGTCGCTTTATACGCTACCGCTGGTTGTCATTATTCGTAGGCACAATGTGAACTCTCACTTGTAACCCGAATGATACTCTTATGTTTCTTTAAAGCCTGATGATATGTTACATATTGTCTCCTTAGCAACCTGTTTTACCAACATACAACAGTGGATGAGTAATAATTTTTCATCTCTCCACACTAGTAAAACTGTCATCCCTCAATTTATGCATCTAACTGCGTCTGAAAAGGTGGTGTAAATGGAGACAACTATTTCCATTATTCCTAAGGGGCAAAATAATGATCCTTCTCAGCTCACCCAAACGCCTCCAAAACAATTTCCCCAAACATCACTAAAACACTGTAAAACACCTAGTTGTGCGCGTGCGCAGGTCAGCGCAATGACCTGGTCGGGTGGGAATGGAACTCTCCCGTTTGTAGCACACACAACTGCCAGTGTGCTGTCCTGAAGAGTAGCTGGAAAGCTTTAAAAAGACGCGCGTGGGAGTGGGTGATGAAAGAATAGAGAACACGTCAACTTCTACTAAGTAATACAGAAACTAGCTGTGTAAAAGAATTGTAACTTAAAATGCTCAACAGAAGCGTATATGAGAGCTACACAGCTGGGATGTCATCCACTGACCAATCACAACCATTGTATTTACATATATATTTCCTCTTAAAGATAAACCAAAATTGTGCTGATGTAACTTACCTTTTTCTTATTTCTATATTCAAAATATAGAACAATACACATAGTAAGCATAACCACAAAGAATGAGGGGAAAAAAACACAAAAACAAAGGTATAAATTTATACAGAAAAATAAGAATGTAAATTTATATTAAAAACACAAAGGCTAAGGGATTATAACTACAGAATACAATTTAGTTAAAGATACTGAATGACTTACAGAGTATAAGTGTTTTAACTGCTTTTGGATCGGTGGAGTCATGGATAGTAACGATGTGCTGCTTGACTACCTTCGAAAATGCCACAAAATCAGGCTTCTTATTAGCAAATTTGCATTTACGTGTTTGGAACTTTGTTAATAGCAAGATGAGACTGATTATGAACCGACTATCATCTTCCTTCCAGCGACTGAAGAGCCAAACAGCACATTTTCCCATACTAAACAGTGACATGTGATGACAGACGCTCATAGTAATGAATTTTTGCACTTTTTTTCCCAAAGTAAAATAGCTCATTAGTATTGCTAAAACAAAAATAAGACAGTTTCAGAGTGCTATTCACAGAAAACACAACTGGATCGGCGAGTTTCTTTAAACTTCTAAAGGAAACGTGTCACCGGGTATATTAAGTAAATCAATATGAATGAGACCTTTTTAATTTGTTTAAGCGAGGATATTTCTGTAGTAACAAACTTCACTCCAACTACACCAGCGGCGCCTACATGAACGTCACATCCGCTTTTCCCAGGACTCAACGCGCCTGTCATAACACCGCCCCCTTAAAGGCGTACACACTTGTAATTGACTGTGCGTTATGTGGCTCACGCAGCCAGGCGCGCGCAGGCTCCGGGAGCTGTCACGCGCGCGCGCACGCACAGAGAGTGGGTAATGATGTTTTTTTAAACACATACACGTTTGTATGAAGTGGTGATTTTGGAGTTTTAATTTGTTTTGACCAATTTTGGGCTGGAGTGGGTTGTATTGAGCACATTGTCATCTCATCGCCATCTTGAATCTTTTTTCACGTTATTTCCAAGGTTAAAGAGTACTGGACACAAAACAGCAAATCCAAATGCTTCATTTGATCATTTGTTTATTTTCATCCAGCTTGTGGCATTCTGCAAAGCACACGAGCATCTCCTGGGCGGTGTGCAGGCCTTGATGTACACCTTGGTGCTGCACTGAGATGAATAGGAGAGAGAGCACCAAAATCTCAGAGTGGTGCTGATGTCCATTTGTTGCTCTCAAACCAGTTATAACACTCTTACCAGACAGCCGGGCCTAATCTAATCACACCTGAGGGTGATTTTATTCTACTGTAACCCTTATCACATGTACAACTGCCATAATTTTGTTCCTGTTTAAACTCAAGCCAGTACTTAAATGTAGATTTTTTTTGGGGGGGGGGATAAACAAACTGCAACCAGTGAAAGTGCTTACCTGCGTCCACTAAACCTGATTGCTGTACTCACAGGACTCGTTTTTAACCATACTGGAAGTTTAGATTACTTTCAGTTTTCCAGTTTTACACTTTTCGGCATCTTGAATTTATGCAGAGTAGTTCTATACGGATAAAGCTGAACCTCTGTTTGTCTGATTGTTTGTTCTTGCATGGCATGCCTTTTTTTCAAGCCACAGACTTTAAATTTGGCAAAGAGGCACTTCTCACCTTAAGTCAAACGTGCGCACACACACACACACACACACACACACACACACACACACACACCAACTCCTACATTTCTCTCATTGTTTAGCATTATCTAGACTACAGTCTGTTTGGGCTAAGCAACTACAAAATGTACCTCGCATACTGGCTTTTTCACATAATTTCTGAACTGGGAAGAGCAGTTGTCTGAGTAGGGTTTCCTTTTAGTAGAAAACCACATGGAGTCCAGAGGGTGTCCCTGTCTGCTCACTTTGTATGCGTAGTCACCCAGTACTTTCTATCCCTGAGTTACAGTATCAATGTCAATAGTCTCTACTGTGAAAACTGTCCACTTTGCTTGTTCATCCAACAACTGTGTAGGTTATCATATGGCAAACCCTTTTGCTGCAGACAGTAGTTTGCTGACACTTTTACATAATGATTAAACATTCATTTAAAGCTGCGCATGGTTACTTGTGAAAAGTCAGATACTGTTCTTACCATTGTCCACATTACAGCTCCTCCAACAGAATCAATACGAACATAGTGTAGATTCCTGAAGAAAAACCATACAAGCAAACAATCATCATTATTATTTCTTCTGCATCTGGTTCTTGGTGTTTGCTGCTAATGTTAATACTTACCAGTTCTTATGAATGAATAATCAGAATGCTGCAAGTTTTCATCTTGTCCTGCAACCGGACAAGAGAACCGACTTTAAAGTGTGGCTGTAACCGCGTCACATGTCACGGGGTCAAGCTGCCTGTGTTGACCAACCTGAGTAGATACTATTGAGCAACAGATAATTCTGCTTCTTTATCGTATTTTTTCTGTGTTTAATTAAGTTGAAAAAAATAACATTTAATCAAGCGATTCAGGCTTCTGCACATGGACAGTAACTATGAGGAAAGTGACTTTTTCTGCTAAATGTGAAAATGAGGCAAGTGATCTTCTCAAGACAGCTCGTGTCAGAATAATGCAACAGTCACACTCTTCAAATTAATTTTGATTTTAATATAGCTATTCAGTAGAGCTGCAATTCTGTTGACTCATACGTCCAGACCATATGGTACTGCATCGAGGTTCACAAGTTCTGCATTTCAGTTTTGATCATGAAATATCAAGTTTTATGAGTTGCAGTATTCTGCTATCCCAGTCATTGCACTTACTTGGCGACATCTCAGTCTCAGACAGATTAGTGAAAAATGTCACACGAATACTTGCTCTAGCTGTCACCAAGAAAACCATACCAGTAAACTGGAAATCCAAAAATAAGATCTGTACTCTACAATTACTCAGTCTTCCAACAGAATATAATGAACTTGAACAACTTGTAGTTCTCCCCAAACACCATTGCCATAAATTTAATGAAACCTGGTATTCAGTTCTTAAATGCCTACACCTACTGGGTACTGAATTTTTACTGTACATACACAGTCAGTAAATAAAAGCACACATTTTTTCTCCTCCTTCTTCCTTTCTATTTACAATGAATTGTGGTTATGATGGTCATACTAATAATACCAATTTTCATTTTTTCTATTAATAATAATGTAAGAACTTGAATGAAAAGAAGCCTGAAAAACTATGTTTGATATTCACAGATAGACGTCCACACTAATCCATGTTTTCCTTGCTCTTTTCCCTCTTTCTATGCAAACGTAACCTTATCACCTGGGAGTACGTGAATTTTAATATTTTTAAATAAAGGGCAAAATTCCTTTCAAAACTTAAAAGGGACTAGTTTTACTTTATTTTCCTTAGTTTTAACAACAGAAGTACCAGCATTTTAAAAACAGGAATATCCTCCGCATTGCAAGTTTATTCATAGGGTCTACCTTGTGCCAAAAAACTTTTATAGGATATTTCCAGGGGCATCTTAGCTGTTTTTTCAAGTGCAATTAAATGTAAGTTTTTTTAATGTGATACAGTACAGTTATTTTTAAGTGTGATACAGTGTAACTCGAGAGACAAAATAAAAATCAGTTCTAGTTGGGTGGGATAATTTATATGAAATTCTTAAATCACTTTTCATGGCAGCAACCAACTTGGGTACCACCTTAATTTCATTTTACAGCATAGAAAAACATCTAGCCCCATCATCAAAAAATAACAGAGTATAATGGATATAAATGTTGTACAAACTAACATGTGTACAGACCTGAAACTGTTGGTGTATTTGTTGCAGTCTTGCTGGCAGATGGACCTCTTGGTTCAGTCGTAGAACAGTTCTGAAAAGATGGATCTGTGAACGACAAGTTGTGAATGACATCTGAAACATGCTACATGTAAAAAATATTTATAATATTCCTGGAAGAGCAAAACTTACTTTCCAGGATTTTAAGGCATTGATGAAGAAACATGTGACAGGTTGATTTATATTCACATTTTATTTACCTGATAATACATGTTGTAATACTATTCCTAATATCAACACTTCTTTCCTTTTTTTCACCTTTCAAAACTTTTTATTATATTACAATATTTATTGCGGCAACATCTGAACAGTAAAATTGCAAAAATAAAGTATTGTAAAGATTTATTATGTACCATTGTTGTATTTTCATAAGGTGCCATGGTTGTGAACCAAATAGTGGTGCTGCCTGAAAGGCTTCGTACTGTTTGGATGTGGGTTTGAGCCTGGCTCGGTTTGCATGCTCTCCTTGTGTCTGGGTAGGTTTGTCTCTGAGTGCTCTGGTTTCCTCCCACAGTACAAACACACGTTTCAGGTTAATCACTCACTGTAAACTGTCAACAGTGTGTGCATGAATACGTGTGTGACTAGCCTGCAATAGACTGTTGTCCCTCCCATTCAGCCTAATGTCCAGTAGTTCTGGGGTAGGTTCTGGGCCACTGTGACCCTGATAAGAACCAACAGTTAGATATAAGGAATGGATGCAGCATGTCTTAAAGACCCAGGAAAAACCAGAAAAAGATTAATCACGGTTCAACTGCAGTTTTAACAACTTTGTGACCATTGTGTTTTCCAAAAATCTGTTAGTTACCTCCATAAATCTCTGTACCAATGCAGGGGATATGTAAGGCAATCATATAAAACAGTCTTATGAGTTTATTGCAGTTGCACTGCCTTATTTGAAAGAATGTGGAAAAAAATGTTCTTGAAGAGATATGAAAGTCCCTAGAAGGTGAGGCAAGGATGTCATGAGTAGTTCTATCACAGACTGACAAGACAAAACCAACCGTTATTCTGAAACTCTAAAATTGATAAAATGTTGTTAAATGAGACACAGTCCGAATATAGTCCGACGATATCGTTATATTTACAGCTGAATAGTGATGAGCCAATTAATTTGCATACATTTGCATTACAGGCACCTTTACGCAACAGCTTCCTTTCCGTTTCCTGCCAACCCAGCTAACATACTGGAATCAACCTGTTTGCTGGTTGTGTTCATCATGTATCTGTAATAACTTACCTTTACTTATAGCCGGTGACGATGGAAAAGCTGCATAGAAACATGAGAAAAATTACTGCCACAGTTAAAGTTCAACAGCATTATGCAGCACATGAAAACTCAACACACAAGCAAAACACCTTTATCTACTGAATGGTCTAAAAATATTATCAGTGACAAAATAATTAACTGCTTAATATTGTCTATATACAGCACCTACTAGTGGTAAAAGTTGCATTTTTCACATAAAACACCAGTCCAAGCTGCATCCATAGCCTTAGCCAAATATGTTGTGGAAATTATGGAAGTTTTATTCTATGTATTTTTGATTATTTAAAGATTGCATGGAGTTAATAAAATATTAGTAACTTAGTAAAATACTTATCACAGAACATGTTTTATTTATTTATTATAACTAACAAAATCTAATCAGGAGATAAATCACAGGATATATTATTTATACTTTAAGTGTAACTTAGTGGAAAAAGGGATGGTGACATGCTGGTGTGGGGCAAGTCCAGGGGGTGACCAGGCAGGGCTCAAGAATCCTTTTAGACTTTTTAACCCTCACATGTTACGGCGGTGCTGGTTCGTAGCGTCACAGTTCTGAGGCGGGAAATATGCAAATGTGTCACGTTCATTTGAATTCGTCAGTCGTCTGCGCCTCACGCTAACCACACACTTGTTAGGTACGTTGTTCTTTATTGGACATGGTGTGTAAATATCGTTCTTGTCTCTATACTCTATTTAGTGTTCTTGTCTTCACTGTATGATTCTGTAACCTCTTAAAGTCATTAGACTCTAAGTCCCTCTTGTTCTGTTTCGGTTTTTTCGTACCACAAGGGCATGACTGTTGACCCCCCCCCCCCCCCCCCCCACNATCCTACAATTCAGAGACCTACTGCACCTTAAAGTTTCAGAGTGAGGCCTAGAAAGGACAATAAAAAAAATCCCCCCCCCCCCCCCCCCCCCAGTGGTAAGACCAGCACTCCCTGCTGCTGGGAACTGAGGACCCCCCGCCATGATGATGGATGATTTGATCGGCTCATCTGTACCTCAGCATCACTTTATGCAGCTTTTACAATCCTACACAGTGCTGTCCACAGCAGTATAACCTGTCTTACCTGTTCCTACTGACAGTATTTTGCTATGTGTACAAGCCCCCAGGGGGGAAAACTGGCACTTGGACCCTCCTTCCCAGAGTTTCATTTTTCTCCCTTGCCTCCTGGTTGGGACTTTTTTGTTTTCCTCTCCTCAGTTGCTGGCAGGTTTACTGTATTACACTATACCCTGTATAGTTGCTCTTGTTAAATTCATCACCTCTACCTGCAGCCTCACTGTCTTGCTGTTGTATCTGTGTATTGCTGGCAAACTGATGTCTGTAACTTTCTGTATGAGCTAAATCTGACCTCTATCTACTGTGTGCAAGATGCAGTGAGCACTGAGGAGATTTACTACTTACATATGCAAGCAAACTTTGGATAATTTGTCCACTGCAGGGTTCCAGCTTCCTCAATACAAACGAAAACATTGGATGTCCCCGCCTTTCTTACATAGTTCTTCCTGCAGGCATATCGTATCGTGCAGCCCTCAGGGAACGTCTCTGTCCAGTTAAAAGGCTCTGCATCTGCCAGTAGTGGTGGAGGTGGACATGAAGCTGCAAACCAAAGAAACGGTAGCTTTTAAAATCCTCATTTATAACCTTAACCAAACCTCTCAGTGAGATACAACTGAACACTATTTTAAATTCTTCTCTATCACATGTTCCACCCCTTTGACTTATTCAACTTGTTACTATTATTGTTCTTTTCATGTTGTTAGCGTGGACACTTTTGTCCATTGAGATGTACAGTCTTGAACACTTGCAAAGCTGGATGTAAATAATGTAAGATACATACTTTGCTGATCCATGCTAGATGCCTCTGTATTTTTGGGACATAAAGTGGGAATTTAAAACAAAAAAAATTGATTCCCCATTCAATTTGAAAGTCAAACAACAAAGAATTACAATGCCCTGAACAACTTGGCAGGCCACACGTTGAAGAGTGACCTCGGCAGCTGGGAATTGAACAGGAGAGTGTTGCAACAGTGGACACATCACACAGCAAAGGTGCGTGAAGCGATGTGCTCAAAAAATGTTGTTTTGGCCAGGATGTAGGTGGACACTAAAGTGAACTGCCGTAATGAAAGAAATTAAAGTACCAGAATAAACTTTTTAATCAAAATCCCATATTCGTCTATTGCTGTGATCTTTCATTTTCAGGTTGCACATGGCTGCTGTGTAAAACATGCCTGACCTTCACAATCGCCAGAAAATCATGCACATTATATAACATACTTATTGAAACCATAAGGAAAGTCAGAGTGGATTTTGGCACAAATCATACGAGCAGAAAGTTTCAAGGGATATGTGTTTTTATCACATTCATGGATCTTCAGACGGTAAGATGTTGTCGAAGGTTTATTCTCTCCCCAGGATGGTTTTGAGGTTCAGGCGAAGTGAATGGGGTCTAATGGATGTAATGATGAACCCATAATCAATACTTAATGACGAAAATGTTTGAACAGTGTCTTTGTGATAACATTTACTCTGTTGTCACAAAGCAATAAACATTTTTGAAGTGGTAAAAAAAAATCCCCTCTTTCTGCAAAGAGGAGGTGGGGTAAGAATGTGCAGAACAGCTCTGACACTGACAGACAGGAACTACATACAGGAATAAAGTTCACACACCATGACCAACCTCTTTAAGGGCAAAACAGGTAATTATTTAGGCTCAAACAAAGCACGTTCATTACAATTCATATTTCACATTCACCACATTTGACCTCACAGTACACTACATAGTCACTAAATAGCAATTTAAATGTCTATTTATTCATTTGTGTTTATAGTCACATCTTCTTTGACATCCTAGATGTCAGAATTTACTTGAGGATGATGTGGTTTTCGGTTCGTGTCTCAGATCGACCCCTAAAAATGCAAAGAAGTTAAATAATTGACATGATGGATTTTTTTTAAAGGACAGCATGTGAAGAGAATACAAGAGAATTGTACTTGAAACCCAACAAGAAAAAAAAAGGTGTTACATTAAGCATTTAACCCTAACCCAAATGTTAACAGATAAAATTTTGTATTCTAAGTATTCTAAACATACTTATAAGCTTCAACAAACAAAAACTAAAATGCAGACCCATCTACCTGTACGTTGCTTCCTCGGCACTGAAAAAAACTGCGTTCACAAGGAAACGCAGTATCTCGTTGTCACAATACAATATTGGCCCAGTTTGGAAGGTTCCTGCCTCTCCACAAAGACAGCAACCACCAGACACAGCCCCTCACCAAATGAAGGGCTCAGTAAGAGCTCACGCTTAACAGGGAATGTGAGAAGGGAGGTTTATCGTTTGACTGCCAGGCAGAAAACAATCAGTACCTCTTAATTTAGTACAGTCAGACTTTACTCTTGTGTTCTTATGTTTGTTTTGTAGAGTTGTTGTCCATTAAAGACCCTCCCAAGGGTTGCGCTGAAAAACAACTGTACACGCAACATTCTCAAGTGCTTCTGAATAACCCTAGGCAGCATACAGAGGCATTAGAGAAGGACAGCAACACTCAGTGACATCAACAGCCAGAGTGCCTACAGGGTTTTTATTGAGCAAATATTCACCTTTCTCAGCATGTTATACTACTTACTGAAGGTTCCAGATGAATCACAGTGTGCACACTGTGATGCTGGTTTCCCTGCTCGTTTCCCTGCTCACCCTTCTCAAGTTGTGTGTGCTATGTTTCATGGCATTGATATAACAAGTTAGGTACCGGGTATAACAAATTGCAAAACTGGATGAGGAAAGAGTTTAAAATACAACAAAATAGTTCCGTGCAGTAGTTTGACTACACTGACTAACTAAAATGTAAAAATAATCTAATGTTCAGATGAATTCTGTGGAAAATTCCAATAAGGTTTTCAGTTCCTTTTTTGTGAGCTTTTTTGCAGCAGCTTAGATCACAGCAAAGACAGCACACCAAGAGCCTGATTTCAATAGTGTGTTGCAGGTATCATTAGGCAGTACTGTCAGGTGTCAATATATTCCAGGATCCCTTTGAATTGTCATGAATATCTGTTCATTTTTCAAGTTGGAGGAAATTAAACACTTCTGTAGGTTTTCAGTTCTTTTAACAGAACTTGAAATAGCGCTTTTCTTATACATGCAATTATGATAAATTTGCTTCTATATTCAAGAACCAAGTTCTGCCACTGCCTGGTGAAATGACCTTACAGGTCTTGTTAGCAGGTTACAGTTTTGTGCTTCCCAAGCCAAATTTCCAAAGTCAGTGCTGACAGCTCATCGTGCCTATCAGGTTCGAGGTCCAACAGGATGGAGAGTGCTCTTTGCTGCCGGAGGAAGACACTTTGCTGTGGTCACAGCCCTCTAGCCATTGTGCTATAGTGCTGAGGATCCTCCATGGGCACATGTCACTGGGCTTGCTGCAGTGGGACAGGGAAGAAGGCAATGCTGGTGCCACAATGTCTTCTACCAGATGCTGTTCATTGAGGGACAAGCTGCTGCCTTTGCCCCCAAGGCACTTGTCCAATTTTCTCAACCATTCCAGAGCACTGCAAGCTTCAGCCACCCATTCCCACAGGCAGTGAACTGAGCTCATTAGGTTTTTCAACACCTAGTAATCTTCAGAGAAACTGGTGGAGACCGTTTCTCTCTTCTCACTCTGAGAACCCGGGCTATATTACACCTCAGTGTGTACCGCTTGCAACCTATGTTCATTTCACCCTAACCTAACCTAACCTGACCTGAAGCTACCAAGCATACAGAACAGCTCAAGGGACGACAATGGCAGTTAACTAACGTACAAATGTTTGAACAGCAGGAGAGCTGCTGCAACAATAGAAAAAGGAATAAGCATGGAAAAAATGACTATATCAGCAATCGCTGTACTAACAGAAAGGTTAAAGGAAAAAATATCTTTCTCATGTTTATGATAAGCGTCTGTCGACATTCAGTATAGGAGAAAGGTTAAGATATGCAATTACACATATATACAGTATATGTACTATATGTTATTCAAGTATTTATAGAGTTTAAATGATTACTTTTAACCACTCACCTTATTTTTGACCACTTTATCAATTATTTATATCTACTAGTTCCACTTTTTGTGAGAGATGCAAGCAGAAAACAATGTTTTATAATTCCAAAACACATGACAATGTTACTTCATTTGATTCATATTGTATTTTAATCCTCTCTCAGAAATGTACAGTTTCTGCATTTAGATCAAACATTACTTTCAGAAATATGGAAATGGCTGCGAGACACCGGAATACTCACATTTGGCCCAGACGACTGCAGGATGGAGGTTTGTCATCAGAGAGAGCAGGAGCAGTGTGGTCCACAGCATGCTGTGGTAAAACATGATGTGCAGCTCAGTTAGGCCCCCCGGTTGAGCTCATACAATCAGCACTTCTGCATTGCCGTGCTTCTATTAACGCTCTGCACAGAAACGTCTTTTCTCTCCTCCTGCATACTTTCACTTCCATTATGTCATATGAGACATGTCTACCACTTACTTTTGACATATTTCACATGGCTGAAATGTCACAGCCAAATTGAAATACAAAAAAAAAACTCAAACGTATGAATTTATGGTATAAATACATAAACAGACATATTGCTCATACACGTGTTTTTGGCTGAACTTGTACTATAAAAAGAACACAAGAAGTGATGCTGACCTTTTATTGCAGGATATTAGAAATTAGAATTTCAGATAATTCAGGAGAAGGATAATGAGTTTTGCAAGTATGTTATAGGTAAAGAGGTAACTAGGTACAGCTGTATCAAATTTGCCTAATTCTACAGAGGACAGCTACACAAGCAGGATGTGCATGAGATAAAACACAAACCAGGGAGCTGAAGATAACCATCTAATAAGCAGCTTCTGCATTTGTAATTTCATAATCTGTGCTTAGAGCCCTTGGAACATTTCCTTGCTGTATTAGAGACATGCTAATTGATTGCAGAGTCTTTCTTTTACAACACCTGGTCCAGCATTGAGAAACAGTTACCTGGAATTTTTCTGTCATGCTTACAGGTTGTCACTGTGAATGTGCAGTCACAGGAGCCGTGGCACAGTTCATTTCGCTTAGCAAGCATAACTGCACTATTTCTTTTTCCCCCTCAATCTGAAATGTATTTGTGGAACAATTTGAACCCTAACAAACAATAAAAAAAAGAAAAAAAATTGTATAACTAAGTTTTTTTCTTCTGGGACCTTTCGGTCACATGTGCAACACCTAAACCACTTTGAGACTTGCGAAAATATATGTAGCACTTACTCTGGTTTTGGAAATCACCTGTGCACCTTTTTCTTGTAGTTGAAGGGAAATTTTAAAGGATATCAGGTTGTATCTGCTTTTGTTATCTTTTTCTACAATCATGGGTTGCACGCATTTGTTTCCTCTCTTCAGTTTCTTTTTAGATGCTAAGGTAGACATTTTCGATTTATTCAGTCTCACAGAACATCCTGTTTTCTTTTTGATGTTACACTTTCTTTCTCTGAAGAAAAAAAGTGTAGAGAATCTGTACTGACTGGCTGGCAAAACTGTCTGTGCTTTTGAGTGATGTGTAAGCTAACGCCAAGATCTGAGACTATTTTCTTTGCAGAATAATATATTTCTATATAAAGATGTAGGAAGGACAGAAGATTTTACAGTGATTCAACAGATTTACTCAGCAGCAGCAACAGCTTTCACAGTGTCCACTCTTTTCCCGCCACTACTCCTCCCTCCCCCAGAGCCCCAAGTGCACCTGGATACTCGGTTCATCCGCTTTTTTACACCCTTGCATGTTGGTTGCCGCTTTTACTGGCCCAATACATGCTGTTGATCATTGTCTTTTTCTTACTCATGGATAGGATAGAACATTAATAATCCTTACAGTAAATTTCATACCTTATACAGTAAAACCTCATGCAGCAAACATATAACAAATGGTGCAAAATAAATTATGAATAAATAACAAACAAGAAGTAACAGAAGAAACGATGACGTTAACTACCTGAGGCAGAGACAGTTACATGTCTTTCTGTGGTTGCTTAGTGCACCAAAACCGAATAACCTGGTAGCTAGAAGAGCTCGTGGTGATCGCTTCATTTTGGGGATGTGAACCAATGTCCACGATGGACTGTCGCTTCTTCAGCATTCTTCCACCACCCAGTGCCTCTCCTTTCCTCAAGGACACAGCAGCCAAAATAGAGTTCAATTTGTTTCTAAAAAACAAACGTGCACGCATAAAAAGGTGTTTTACTGATATGTAGGAACATTGATTTTAGAGCTTTCAGTTGGGTCGGGATAAAAAGCATTTTTATTTTTCCCATAATAAGTAATGGAAACATCTGTCTCGATTAATGCAGGCTTTTCTGGAACCCATTAGGTGCATAATTCCATGGTTGATTCTGTTTGCTAACTGAACAATGTTGTGTCCAGTGTGAGAGGAAATTTTGTAGTTGATTGACATGGGCATTTTGGGGTTGGGATTTGAGGTGTCGGACGCTGTGGTCGTCGGGGTCGTGGGCATTGTGGGTTGTGCTATGGCACTTTGGTGAGAAAGGGGAAAGTGAAGGTGAATGGCTCCCGAACCCCAGGTGCGCAGCAGGACCCACAAAAAATGCAAAACGAGAATGTCTTGACAAACAGGACGCCCTGACATAAAGTATTTGTGAAGGAGCTTTGAAACCCTGTTTCCCTAGGGGAGGTGGATTATAGGGAAAGAATGCAAGGACGGGTGTAAACTGGACAGTTAAATAGTAACAATGTTGGAATGCAGTAATCGAGACTTGCAGTAAAATGTGTTTGTGCAAACATGAATCGAGGAAGCGTAAAAGTTAACAGGTACAAAGGAAATTGGGGGTCACACATGAAGGTCACTACCCAAGTTATGCAGCAGAATACGGGGACCGACCATATACGGAAACTGTTGGTGTGCCTGTAAACCTATAAAATTGTGCTGAATCCTTTATTCGGGGTGACTCTCTCCAGGAGACTCACCCATGCGCAATAACTAATAAAGGATCTCCGCAGACTCGGTTACTTGTGGTTCGGTTGATCATTTCTTTCTTCCACACCAGAAGGTCCATTATTAGGGAACAGGATTCCAGGAATGCTGTGTCTGTCAAAGATAGACTTAAAGGCACCACAGTCTCTTCTGGTCTGGACGGAGCCCTTCTGGCATTTTCCACAAACTGTGAAAAAAGTTACCACTAGTAAGTAGTTGCAGCCATTCAGTGAAAAGATGTCTGTGGCTGTTTTGTCACAGTCTCTCTGGCAGTTCAATAGATATTGATGGAGCTGCAGGACTGACACAGACTCTGTACTTCTGCACTAGTCCAGCCCTGCCCCACAAACAGTCTCTCTAGCACACTCCCTGCATCTGGCAGTTCCCTGGTGCCCTTCATGCAGTTTTTCTCAAACACCGTTCCACATGGCAGAGACTATCGCTGGCCTGGAATGTTTTGGAGAACAACAAGGATGCCATCTCTGGCCAGTACAATTTCACAATGCTGTCGAGTCTATTACAGTTTGCCAGGCGGTCTGGCATAGTGTAACTTCCTTAGAACATTTGATGTCTGCTTGAAGCTGCTCACACAACTCTTCCAAGTAGTTTGAACCAGCAGATAAGTTGTGCACTACTGCATCCACATAGATGTGGACACTCTCCACCAAGTCATCGTCCAGTTTACTCATATCTCACTGGTGCACAAGGCAGTATCTGTTGTTGGCAGAGCCTTCCCTGGAACATCACTGATCTGGTAAGAGTACCTCATAAGCCCAAAACGGAATCTCTGCATCCTCTGTGGGAAGCCTGCGGTCTGCATGAATATGGATGTTCTTGCTCCATGTTGAAGTCTTCGAGCCACTGAAATCCCCAGGTTATGCTTACAGTTTCCTTTTCCACTTGAGCGTTCAATTTGAGACAATGATCAAAACGTATATGCCACAGGCCTGCACGCCACTCCGTCTTTTTCCAGCACAACAGCTCACAGGCCATATGAGGATGAGCCAGCTGACCATTTCTCTACCTTGTTAGGATCATACAATGCCAGCACTGGTGGGGAAAACAGCTCTCTTTTTAGTTGGTCAAAGGCACTTTGCTTTGCCCCAGCAACACTATTTCTTTGAGGAGAGCAGGGCTCCCAGCAGCTGGTCCTTCTCAGCTGGGCATGGGATCAATTTTCCTAGCTGGTTTGCCATCCCCAGAAATGTCAGATTGAAAGTGACTCATACTGCACCAGAAGTTAAACTTATTTTCTTTGGTTTGTATGAAGCTCCTTTATGTACTGTTTTGTACAATTTCTGTTTTCTGTTGTAGGTCTTAGTGCCTTTTATCTGGTTTCTTAACCATTTGTTGGGTTTTATTCTTTCACCTATGGTGGGTCCTAGAGGTAGAAGTATAGCTAGGGACCGCTGAGTTAGGACAAAGAATAAGAGCAGCCATGTTTGCGACAAATGTTGAAGAACAAAACCAAATTTAGAAAATAATCAGAAGTCCCTTTCTTTATCTAGGATACTGTACCTTTTAATCCAGACCGGTGACGGCACTGGATTTCCACTCGTTACTGCCCCACCCCCCGCCGATGTGGCACGTGAACTAACACATATCAGTTGGGCGCCTGTGTCATGATTATTATTAGAGCTGATGTTGTCATAAATACGACAGAAGTTGTCAAATAGAAAATGTCAAGAAAAAAAACTAAATATATATATATAAATTTGACAAACTGTTCACACACACAGGCCACTTTATTAGGAACACCTGTACATCTGCTCGTTCATGCAATTATCTAACCAGCCAATCGTGTGGCAGCAGCGTAATGCATAAAATCGTGCGGAGATGGGTCACAAGTTTGTGTCTTCACATCAAACTTCAGAATTGGGGGAAAATGGAATCTGTATCGTGGTTGTTGGTGCCACATGGGGGTGCTGAGTTTGAACTAGGACATAGACATGTGACATTAGTAATGCTATGCCCTAAATACATTATTACTGCATATTAGAAAATCATCATTATCCTCACACTCCTCCCTTTTGTTATTTAGGACAATCTGGACATTACACATGTCAGAAATTACAAAGGAACACCTTTGGAATTCAAGAAAGGAGGTTCCCAATCAGTGAACTCAACAAACAGGTTGGGAAGAGGTGCAGGAGTAGAAAGAAACAAAAATATTCTTATCATCCTGCCCTTCTACTTCTGAACCATTAACCCAGGCCTCCGTCAGTTCCTTCATACGGGAGCTTCTTGCATCTTGGACTGTTTGTCATTGAAACAATGCATTTTGCACAAAAATTGCATTTACATGTGGAAAATCCTGTTGCAAAACAAAACCTTGACACATGGTCCTGGGCATAGGTCAATTTAGCCAAAAAGGGAACATGAAATGAGGAAGATCTGGCAAGAAGGGGAGAGACAGAGAAAACAGCAGCTGCTTTTCCAGCAGCGTTAGCAGAAGAATTATCTAAGATAAAACAAAGAGAGTAAGTATGTGCCTGACATTTTCAGACAGTGATAGCTCTGGACAGCAGCAACACAACTAAAAGATTAAAAACAAGAACATGATGTGCTGCGGGGTTTCCTAGAAGAAGTGCGGAAACTACAGTGACACCAAAGAGTGCCAAAGTCATGGTAAACACTATAAGCTATACACACAATATCGGTGCAAATAGTAACAGTTTGGCCCCAAGCGACGATGCCGACTTTGGTCAGGACAAAGAACTCAGCGACCTGAGCTGACCAATGTGAGGGCACTTTAGCTGCTTCCAGACCACCACAAGGTGTGCGTACTGCATACACGACAAAGGCAGTGGTGCCTGAAGCAGACCGTTGGGCCCAACCATTAAAAAAATTAATTCAGAGTTAGGGATTTCCACATTTGTAAGGCCAAGCCGAGTCTTCTACAGGACATCAACAAGGTGTTCACAAGTGTGTGGCTCTCCATAATTGGAAGCAAAGTAGCAGGACTAAGAACAGCACAATGCTTAAGGGCAACAGGAAACATGATAAGGAGGTAAAAATGCTGAGATGAGATGTGTGGTTTGAGTTTTTGTGGAGTGGATAGCGTAGTGATTGCATGGCCAAGGTATTTAACTTCCTGTTTCACAAGCTGCGGCTTCTCCTTGGAGAACTTGTGGCCATTCTCACCTAAAAATTAAAGTAGCACCATGGTATCTATTTCACAAGCCATGTCACAGGTGGGCATCATGCTCTGACTTTCCCCCCAAGCAAGAAGATCATCCATGTGGCATATGATGTCTGTAAGTCTGGACGACTGATGTCCTGTTTTGAAAAAGCTCTGGGGTGAAGGCTCTGTGAAAAATTTCAGTCTGTTGATGTATTACCGTCCAAACGGGGCAAGAACGGTGGTGTATTTGGCTGACTCCTCTAACAGTGGAATTTGCCAGAAGG
The DNA here is from genome assembly GCA_900497675.1 of Arapaima gigas. Lineage (NCBI taxonomy): Eukaryota > Metazoa > Chordata > Actinopteri > Osteoglossiformes > Osteoglossidae > Arapaima > Arapaima gigas. The sequence continues at coordinate 78,898 of UFQX01000793.1, forward strand.
TGAAAGCATTGATAGCCTTAAAAAATTTATAGCTGGCGCTGAAGGAAATAAAGGACTTAAAGTCTGACATGAAAGTGGTGGAGGAAGCTACTAAGACGAATCAAGTTAAAATAGCTGAGCTGGACAAGATACCTTAGAAATCCTAAGTGGGTCATTTTAACCCCGTGGACCTTATTTTTTTATGTCTCTGAAATGGCACAAGTTTGAGTATTGCTGCATCTGGTATGCATAGTAAAATCAGTGTTTATGTCCCTGTGAAGTAAGTGTTTCATTTTGTGTTTTCACATCAAAAAATTATAGCTTTAATAAAATGTACATATAAACATTTCTACCCACGTTACTTAAAGATAGGAAGGGGTGGTTGACTGGCCTCAGAGCCGATCCTTCCTGACTGTTACCTCCTGCCGCCGCCACCGTCGTCTGTGTTGCGGAGACTCGCCGTTTACTTCCCCCACTCGCTGCGATACCAGTGGAGTAAATTCTGCAGTCATTTTAGTTATCGGTCAGGCAACTTTGAAGAGGCCAGTGTCCAGCTATCTGTACTGACAAAATGTCCACTTCAAACTCGTGTGCGCATATTAGCTAACCACTGCTTTTGTGCTTCTATATCTTTAGGAAATGAGCTGAACTTCCCAGAGGACGCAGCAACGGTCGGTTGCACGGCTGCCCATCCGTCTTTAGAATGTAAAGCCATTCGTGCTTTTTAAACTTCTAATGTAAATACTAAAAAACAAAAACTAAGTAGAACTGGCAAAGAAGTGCTGACCGGTCGGCCGCGAGACCGAGAGTTCACGCGCCGATTGGGACGTGATAGGAAATAGGTTGGACGCCGCCGTTCGTAGCGCCCATTGCAGTCATCCACCGCGGGGCGGCAGCACACAAAACTCTATGACCCTGGTTTTCATGTTGACTACACGTACTTGCATTACGTAGCTTGTGTTTCAGAAAGTATGGTAGCTTGCGTTTTGCCGTAGTATAAAGTATATTTTTCCAAAACTAAATGCGCCAAGAAAACTAATACTGCATTACATGGGGGTTTCTGTTTCTCGTTGCGTAAGTTATCGGAGCATGTTTCAATATCGCGATCCTCTGTTTTCAAACAAATGAATGAAGTGGACTGTTTAGCAGGCCGGCACGCTCGGGCTTAGCGACGTGATAGATTACTGTAAATACGATAGCATGCCAGAGTGCTTAGATTTAAATGTTGGAATTGTATTCCCTGTGCTAGCTTTGTGTAAGTTAGTAGTAGTGTACAACAAGAGCAGAATTAGTTTGATTAATGCAGGTAGCCTTTGCTTAAAACGCAGATCCACTGATTCCCCCCATGGCTTCAGCAACACACTATTGACGGTACTGTTCTGAAGTAAAACGACAAAAAACAGTCCTTTTTTTGGTTTCGTTATTATATTTGCACAGCGGGTAATATTGAAATTAAATGTATGGTCACATTGAATCGTCAATCAACATAAAAGTTAAATATATAAAGTTACCCACTAACATCAATGTATTAGATGCCTTTCCCCTAAATCAGGTAGAGTAACGCACTAAAATCCAACCTTTAGAGCTTTAGATACAGGCACCTATACGATTATGAAAGCAAAGCTTGTTTTTTTTTTGATTGTGTAATGTATACATATGATTAATACTGTTTTGGTACTACTTTTTCAGGATTATTTCAAGGTTCTCTTTCTCTTTCAGATATCTTCTTGAATTGTTAAAACAATGTCACTCTATGATGACTTGGGTGTAGAGACCAGTGACAAAACAGAGGGCTGGTCTAAAAACTTCAAACTTCTGCAGTCACAGCTGCAAGTGAAGAAAGCTGCACTCACACAAGCAAAGGTAATGGCAGTGTGGGGATGAAATCCTCTAAAGTTCAGAAGTTTTACGCGAGCAGTTCTCAGTACTGGTTCTGATGAGAATCTGTGCTGTTACCTTTTGTTCCGGCTGTACTGATGAAAAATGTATCTTAAAATGTTTATTGAACTGATTGAAGTATTGACAAAAAGAATGTGATCCAATACTTTTCTCTACAACCATCAGCAACAGTTATCTCAACTAACCCTAACCCTGAGCCAGCTGACTAGGTCTGCACAGTAGCTTTGGGGAAATCGTAGGTCATTCCCGTTCAACTTTTTAAAGGTCAAGACTCTGTTTTAATTATTCTGAAGTACAAAATTTACTCTGAGACCGTCCTGTTGTACATTTACTTATGTGTTCAGAATCAAAGTAAGGCAACATAACCAAGATGCAGGTGATGTGATGCTCAACTGAAGATTAGTTGTAACGCTTTGCTCATTTAATAGAGCTTTTTCCAGTATAGATAGCAAATGTTTAAACACTTACAGACATGAAAACGTAATAATGTTTGTGACATTTGTTTAATAAGATGATCCTTATCACTAGGCCATAAATGATCAGCTTATACGTGGTGCAGTCAGTTTGTAACGCAGGTCACCGTGTGGCACCGGTGCCTGACAACCACAGCAGCAGCACAAGGTGCTCAGTTTTGGGAACTATTCCAATTTTTTTTTTTTTTTTTTGAATAATGAATGCTGCAATACAGATCCAAAAGATTGGAAAAGTTTTTATTTCAACTGCAGTGCAATCCATAGTGGTTACTAAAGTACGTTTGTTGTGTCACCTTTTTGAGTTTAAACACCTGAAAACCGTGTCAATCATTTGATGGCAGACCTGTGAAAGGTTTGTGTAAATTGTTACTTATTATAAATCTCTGTTATGGATGATTACTTCTAATTTCAGAGTCAGCGTTCAAAGCAGACTACTGTTCTTGCCCCAGTAATTGATTTGAAGAGGGGCAGCTCTGGGGATGACAAACAGGTCACAGACACATCTCCCCACCTGGCTGCAGGGCTTAAGGTGAGATAAGCAGAATTCTGAGGAAGTCTGGAAAATTCCATGAGAGACATTTTATAATCCTATTTCATCTGTAATCCTTAACCATAGTAGTTACTATAACATTTTTTGTGCAAGTTCAATATTGTTGTTAAAACTGAAGTTCTTTAATTAACGTTAACTAGTTAAGGCACATTATAGAGCTTTGTAATATTTGCTAAGGTGTGACAGGATGTTGAAAAAGTAGCAGCTTGGAGTACATCCAGTATCTCCTTCACAGGACACAGTTCCCAGTGGATTTCCCATGGGAGATGTACTGATGCCACTAGCTGATGAGTATGATCCCATGTTCCCCAACGAGTACGAGAAGGTGGTGAAACGGCACCGGGAAGAGAGGCAGTGGCAGAGAGAGCAGGAGAGACAGAAGGAGATAGAGGAGAGAGAGAAGTAAGGGCACAAACCACAGTGCTGCACAAGAGGCAGAGCATAGAATGCTAAGTGTTTGTACTCTTTCTCACACACACACACACACGCATGCGCGCGTGCAAGAGCAAAAAAAAGAATGTCCACTTACCGAACAACTTCGTATAAACATAAGATAACTTTCATGTTATGTCCAGGAAGCGTAAGGAATGGCATGAAGGTGGGGCACCTAGTGGATTTTCCCGTTTCCCAGCTGAGGGAGATTCTGATGAAGAGGATGAGTATGAAAAGGAAAAGAGGAAAAGGAGTAAGTCTGTACCCATCTCTACACTTTGTAGGATATGGTCTCTCACCTTTCTTTAGTAATTCTACATGGTATTGCTGTCTGCAAAGTGCAGCATGAGAAATGAGTCACTGACTCTCATTGTGTACAGACTTTCACTGGTGGGTAATCCAGTCTGAGTTTGGTGGAGACTGAGTTCTCCTTTTCTGTTTTAGGTATGGGTGGTGCTGCAATTGCCCCACCTACTTCGTTGGTGGAAAAAGACAGAGAAAGTAAGCATGGAGATGCAAATGTCAGACATGAGTGACAGAATTTTGCCAAACACTGATTTCACAAAATGACTAGTGAACATTTTCATAACTGCAACATGATTATAGGACCACTTCCTCTTGTCCTTCAGTGTTATCCACCACGTACCCCTATGATGATGAGGCTCGACCCCGTGGCTCTTCGTCAAAGGCAGCTATCCCTCCCCCTGCGTTTGAGGATTCAGACCGTCCTCGCTCACCACCTGGCCCCACAAGTTCATTCTTGGCAAACATGGGGTAAGCATCAATGTACAGTAACTTCAGATAAGACAAATCTAATTAGCCTTGTATTTAGACTGAGACTGTTGAGTCTGTGCTGATGCTGTGTACAATGTGTGAGTGATTTACCTTTTGCTGATGCTGTTTGATGAGAAATGACCATTGGAGCTATGCTGAGCTCTATGCATTTTGTTTTTGTGAGCGAAAATAGAGAAGTAGTTAATGTTTTTAACCAAGTACTCCCTAAATATGGTAATCTAATGACAGAGCTGTCAGCAAAATAAATTGGGTTAGCAGGTCTGGTCTGAATGCAAACACCTGGACAACGAAAATGTGAACGACTGAACACAACGTGAAAACTGATTCTTTGCACCTTTGAAATACCTGAACCCACCAGTATTAGAAGGCCTTTTATACTGAAGGTGTTAAAATAAATGTGTTCTACATTGAACTGTTCCTCTCTCTGCTGTAATGTGCCCTCCTTCTATAGTGGGACTGTGGCCCACAAAATCATGCAGAAGTATGGTTTCCGCGAGGGTCAAGGCCTGGGTAAACACGAGCAGGGACTGAGCACTGCGCTGTCAGTGGAGAAGACCAGCAAAAGAGGTGGCAAGATTATTGTGGGAGACCTGACTGACAAGGGTATTGACTCTTACTTTACTCAACTCTGTTCCTTTAAATGTTTTTCTCTGTTTTTTTTTGAGGGGGGGGGTGAGATCCCCCCCCCCGTTATGAATAGGTATCCTGCTATCTATCCATTTTGCTTTACTCATTTTAATAGATTGTGTGCATTATTAACACGAAAATTACCACCCACGGCATCTGCTGATACTGAATGTGACAGAGCTGAGACATTATTGGGAGTACTATGCTTTATGAGTATGTAATGCTGACTTTCTATCTGTCACAGAAGCTCCAAACTGACTGTATGTATGTTTGTGTCTCTCCTCAATGTGCAGGAGGGCCTCAAGCTGGACCAGAGACACCAGGTTGGGCCACAGGGTCCACAGGTGAGGCTTTTCACTGCAGGTCTACGTCTGTCTAGTTTGGGAGGTCTGCTGCTTATTGTTTTTTATGTAAAACCAGCCCCAGAATGACAGTTTTTTTCCTGTAACCTTCTGCCAGTTTTATGAATGCTTTCTTATCTTGCAAGTTATGTTTGGTTTTAAAAATCAAAAAATCTTACATTTCATTGTAGTTGTCATCATTTTCCACCATACATGCTTTTCTCTGATTATTGGGAATTTGGGCTTGAAAACCTTTTTTTTAAAAAAGAGATTTCCATCAGTTCTCCTAGAACATGTATTATAATTTTCTATAGTTTTTCTAGATTTGTACCAAATATGGAAAAAAGCTGAATTAGTTTACATTATTCATTTAGCAGAAGTAAAGTACAATTCAGAGTAAACAAATGTCCTTATGAACAATGAATGGTCTGAACAGTACCGGCATATGTTACAGGAGTAGCTGTATGTTGAATTGATGCCACGTACAAACATAATTGTGACAGATAATGTAGTGCAAGTTTATGGAGCAGATGGGGAAATCAGGAGTCCAAGTGGGCCTAGAATAGATGTTGGAGCCGCGTGATTTATAGCAGCGTGGACATTTTAATAAACTGTGTGACCCTAGTGTAAACAAGTAACACTGCTGTACTGCAGGTCATACTGATAGGTTCCGGTATTCACCACCAACGTTATCGCTGTACCAGGGAAATTGCAATGAAATGATTCACTTTGCTGTAACAAGGTCTTACACTGCAGTAAGACTTTAGCAAACAATATATTGCCCCTTGCCTCGTTGGCATTGTGCACGTGGCGTTACAGTTCTGCTACTTAAAATACTGAAATCCAGTGATTAACAGTTCATTAAATTTGTTCAGGTCGCGGAATTGAAAATATAAACATTCTGAATAAAAGAACAAACCCTACAGAAAAGCAGTGGTATAATAATGACCATCTAAAGTTTAACTTGTCTGTTGTTTCCCTCCCCACTAAGCAGATGTGTTGAAAAAGTCAGAAACCAACCCACTGACAGAAATTCTCAAATGCCCCACTAAAGTGGTGCTACTGCGGGTAAGTGCTCTCTCTCACACATTAACACTTCCTTATCCTGTAAAGCTTAAACACACTTCAAAAACTCAACTAGGCTGCCTCTTCACTTCAGCCTTGCGTTTCTCAAGGAGGAACATAATGGCACGAGAAGTGTGTGCAGCTCTGTTTCTCTTTGTAGCCCATGCATAGAAAAGGATATGTGTGTGTTGTGTAAAGCTCTCATTCTCAATGCAGAACATGGTGGGAAGAGGAGAGGTGGATGAGGACCTGGAGGCTGAGACCAAGGAGGAATGTGAAAAATATGGCAAAGTGATGAAGTGTGTGATCTTTGAGGTAAGGACTGTGGTGTGTATCCATGTGCCTGCATGGGCTGGTGCTTGATTGTTGGAACTGATTTTTTTTTTTTTTCCCAGGCCCTTTGAGGTTCTTTTCTGAAATGATGAAACACGATAAAACTAAAAAAAAAAAAAAAAGGTTTCTTAAAGCTGTACTGGCCCTCATTCAGGAATTGTCCATCGCTGGTGTCTATGCCTGCACGTTTCTGTCCGTCTTTAAATTTACCAGTAGCACAGATACCTTCGTCTGGAAGCTCCTGTCACAGGTTGTATCTCAGGCACGTAAGTGCCCTGCAGCAGGACCCTGACAGTGTGTTTCTGGGCAGATCTCGGGCGTGCTGGACGACGAAGCTGTCCGGATATTCTTGGAGTTTGAGAGAGTGGAATCTGCCATTAAAGGTGAGTGTGGGCAGGTATAGCCGCATGTCACCTCTTTAAGACAGTCAACACGCAGAACTAATCCGTTATGTCTAGATTTGTTTCATAAGTGATGCAAACACATTAGTGTATGTATTGAAACTGAAAAGTGCAGCACTGTTACCTTTCTTAGGTAGCTCAGTGACAAGTGAGAACATGTACTGTTACCGGTGACTAGGCACTGACAGAGACCGTTTCAGTGCCTTCGTCTGCAGTAAATGGTTCTCACAACCATTTCTGTAAGAGTATCAGCTAATGTTAGTACCTCATGTAGCCACAATTATCCACCTTTACACCAAAACTTCTATTATCAGCACCTCACTGTTCATCACTAACACAACACAACAAACCATTTGAGTCCGAACTTTAATTCAGTTCTTTTGTTGGCTAGGCTGCTGCTGCTTAACAGACATCTCGGTTAAGAAAACTTGTTCTTTTTTGACAGCTGTTGTGGATTTGAACGGTCGTTATTTTGGCGGACGAGTGGTGAAGGCCTGCTTTTACAACCTGGACAAGTTCCGAGCATTGGACCTGGGGGATCTGGTGTGACCGAGTGGCACGCGAGCTGCTGTGTTTTTTTTTTTTTTTTAATTCACTCTTTGTATGCATTTGCTTTCCTGTAGTTTGAATTGCCTATACAAACTGTTTAGGGACTGTGAACACAAATGTTCTGTGTAACTCTTTGGAGTGACCATAAAAGCTTTTTCGTCAAGTGCTTTTACAGTAGCTGCATGGACAACATCTAAGAAGCTACTTCACAGCATCATTCATTTATACACCTAAGAAGTTTATTAAAAGGGTAAACTTTCTTAGCTTGTTCTCAACAGCAGGAGTTGTGAAAATGCAGTTTATTTTTTATAAGGTGTTGTACTATTTCAATCAGCTTGGTGTAAAAATGAGAAGTATACAGTGCATCTTTTTTGTTCATTTTTATAGCATGTATTTAAAGATCTGTTGACTCGCCAAATCAACCCCAAACCGCTCCCTGCTGCTTGATTTGCAGTCCTTTGTTTTATCACTAGAACAGTTTGTTTGCTTCCATGATTGCTTTATTGAGTAGTGGTAAGATAGGACTGGACTTCATTCATCCCCGTTTGCAGTACAACCACTGGACACATATAGGACAGATGGCAAAAGACATGTAAGGAAAGAAAAAGAACAAGATAAAAAGTAATAAATAGTCAAGTCTTAACAGGTTCCTGTGTGGTATTATGGAAGCAGATGGCTGCTGCTAACCAAGACCCCTACAAGAGCTTTGTGCACTTGAGTTGAATAACCTGGTGGCTAAATGAGCTCACAGCGATCACTTCCTTTAAGGGATATGAGCCAACGTCCTCCTCGCCTTGGCCTCCGTGCCATAACAGGAGCTGCTTTGATTGAGTTTGTGCCTCTCACCAGAGGAGATGTACCCCCCAAACCCCCGTGACATTAAAAACCGCAGCCTCGTAGAGCATGTTGATGTTGCTGCTCATGTTAAAGGACATTAAATGTCTAAGAAACTACAACCTGCTCTGTCACAGTGCATCTTTACTGGGAAACAAGTCGAGTTTGTCGCCGAGTGGATCCTCAAGTACTTGTAGGAATGGGCAACCTTCACATCTGCACTCCCCTTGCTAGTAACCAGGCACAGTGTTCAATCGCCACTTCCTCCCGCCTGTAGGCAGAAGAAACCCTTAGATATGGAGATCTTTGTCAACAATGGTTGCAGAGTATTGAAAGGCTTTCTAAGACTGCATATAAATGTATGTAGGAGCAGTGAGTGACCTCAATCTTCCATAACCCTACCAGGGTTCTACACCCATCTCCCCCCTATGTAACATGCTGCTAAAATAACTTTCCTTCTGCACAGACCTTTTATAGTGCTATGGCAATAAAGCAGTAGCAAGCAGGGTGGAGTTGCTATACACACACCACACGGGATTAGATCACTTTATAGACAATTCATTCATTTTTTAAAAGTTCAGTTACTTTTTTTGAAATTCATTTCATCTCCAATGTGACGAAGCATCTCGACCGAATACTAGTAGGGTAAATAAAGTGTCCGAATTTTGAATGAAGTATATCAAAATACATTTATACTTCTTAAATAAGCAGACAACTTTGTACAGTGAACTGAGGTACAACCAGGTGCCAGGATCATATACAGGAGAAATATGGCTAAATGGGAGGAACCACAGAGTGATGGAGAACAACAGAGCCAAGATCCTGTGGGATGTGCCCCTCCACACAGATAAACAAGTACTGACCAGCCAACTGGATGTAGTGATGATGGACAGGTGAGAGAAAAACAGCAGTGATAGATGTGGAGATTCTGAGTAACAGAAACATGAGGAAGAAGGAATATGAGAAGCTGGAGGAACACCAGCGATTGAGAAGAACTGGAGAGAATGTGGAAGGTCAAAACGACGGTGGCCCAACTGGTGATAGGAGTACATGGGGCTGTGACCCCTAAGCTGTAAGAAATTAGGTCAAACCAGATCCCAGGCATTGGTCTCAATCCAGAAGAGCACATTCCTAGGAACAGAAAAAATATCGTGCCACTGGTAGGAGACCCGAGTCGAAGGAAAGTTACCCCCTACAACTGGTAACCGGGAAGACTAGGTGAGAAAGAAAATCCTATTAAAACTCCTTTCCTTTTCATCAGACTCAGGCCTCCTACCAGGGCTTGAGGGTGTGATGCAGTACTTTTGCTGTTCCTAGAAGTTATAAATAAATAGGATAAAAACATGGATGCATACAAAATTGCCTAGTATTGATTTTAAAGTTTATAACTTACTCTTTTCAGACTTATTAGGAGACCACATCATCTGTGAGACTGATTTCAATGGTGTCATCAGAGCTTCCAAACAGAAAATTTGCTCAGCTAAGATCTGTGTGTGAAGGAAAGATCCCTGCCACTGAAATTCCGGGCTGATTCGAAGGACAGAGAATCTTTTTCTTGTTTTATTTTGGAGGGCGTTTCTATTTCACATGTGGTGGCTCCTGGGGAAGTGGCGTAGCCACAGATGTGTTTGTTTATATTTTGGCTTTCCTTTTTGTGGCTATGATTTCCTCCCTCTTTGATTAACTTTCTCTCTCTCTGACGGCAGTACAGCAGCTCAGTGTCTGGATCGGTTGGGTGCGAGTTTGAATCTAGCTCAGGCGGTGGAGTGTGGATGTTCACCCCGTGGCAGTGTGGGTTTCCCTCCAGGTGCTCCTTCCTTTCTGGTTAACTGGTCACTCTAAACCGGCCGTAGTGAGAGCGATCACCCTGTGATGGACTGGAACGCCGTCTAAGAATTCTCACTAGCTTTCTTTTTTCCTGACTAATGTGGTTTAGTTGTCCAACACCAGGGCAAGTGGCACAAGTGGGCCTACTGAACTGCCTTTAAACTGCATTCACACGTGAAAATTGTAATACCATTATAAATTATAGGAAACCAAGTGTCTGCATTGCACTGGACCTTCAGAGAGAAGCTTGGCCACTTCAGTCATAATAATGCTGTCTACAGACAAACAAAAATCAATACTAGTCTGTCGGTATGTTCTGTGTACAACCCAGGAATATATTCAATTTTAAGCAAAGTACTATGAATTAACATTAAAAATTAAGGTATAATTTTAGCAAAAGTTTTGTGTTCGGATGGACTTGAGGAGCCAGTGGGCGAAGTTTCACCTCGTGGGGCTTCCGGCACGATTTGTCTTTCATAGTTTATTGCGCCTTCATCTCGGTCCTTCGCTGTGCGAGCGGCGCTTATGCGCAACAGACTGTGGAAGCGGGAACTGGAACTGCGGACAAACGGCCACTGAGGTGGTGGTGTGGTGGGGCGAGGGGGGCAGCAGGGTGTGTCCAAACGCACGCGCACGCGTCATTGATGGGTGGGTTAGGTTTAGTACTTCCCAAAGTACCACTTTTATTTAAGTACCAAAACTTGAATAAAATTACTACAAGTATTAAAACCGCAGTGCCACAATAGAACTAATAATAAAATCCAAGTTAAAACCAAATATAAGCACTGCGTGAACGAAGACAATAAAAACAAACCCTAAGGCCCCAAACTCACCCAGCAACGCCACCGCAAAGGACAGGGGTCCCCTGCTCTGTTCCCAGGGTGCTGCCCTGCTGCCCCCTGCTGTTTGTTGGTGGACCATCGCTGATCACCAGCCACATCCAGGCAGCTTCTGACTTCTGAGTCTTCCATCCCTGCAAGACTTAATCATGCATCAAAACCATCTGTGGATCAGTGTTCCTGCAGGGGGGGGCAGGTGGCCCTTCTCTACACACCGTTGCCACTTCGTGTTCCCACAAGTGCAGCTGATGAGGGAGGCTGTCCTGGATAAAAAGGTAGCCTTCTGCCTCACTTAAAGTAAAGAAGACGGGGGGTGCAAAACCCCTCAAACTGCGCGGGGTCAGGACACAGACGGACAAGGAGACGGATGGTGTTTCTTACGTTCTTCTTCTAGGAGGTGCCAACATCTGTAGAGGGACCCTGTGCTGAGCTATCTGGTCAAAGTGTGCAAAAATACAATTTCTATGTCGCCCGGCAGTCAAGCCACCCAAAGCCGTGCGCCCACAGACTGCCCACACAACACCCACAGACCACTCGCACACCGACCACAAACCGCCATTAGGTTCAGCTCTGTCCCCAGCTAACACCTCTGCTGCCCCTAGATCTGAGGCCAAAGGCTGAGAAACAACATTATTACCACAAATGCACATTTATTCTAAATACATTATTACAAATATAGTTTGGTGCAGAACTGGACAAACCCCAGTTTGTGCTGGTTTTTATTTCAACTCACATGTTAACGCTTGTCGTACTGATCACTAATGGATTTTTTATTGTACAGGTAATTTTATTTGTTATTAACAGCTCAAATTAGTCAAAGTACAGACTAAAACAGTTTTATCCTGGTTACTAATGATTATAAACTAACTTAAAATAGATGCTGACTAGTAGTGTCAGTCCTTATATTACAATGAGTTACTATTACTTGCCTTGGGGAATGAATGATTTTGGGGAAGTGATTGGTGGAGATACATCTGTAAGCACCTGAGCATCAGGATCTTGTGGTGTGGTCCATCCTGGGGTAAACAAAGGAGAAGTTGCGAAACACTGTCTGGTCCACACTGTTGATCAGGGCACGGTCAGCACAGGAAAGTCGGGGCTTCTCGTTGATGAACTCCCGGTCAAAGTTGGCACAGTCACTCGACGATTTCTGCAAACACAGGCAGGACGGAGGAGATTCCGGTACCGTTAACAGTTACTCCGTGTATCCCACTACAATGCCAGCCATGTTGAGAAATGTGCAGAGGTCTTATGAGTTACAAATTAGATAGACTTTATCTGGTCACCCATATAAAGAAGAAAGTTTGAAGGTAGACCTCAACAGCAAAATGCTATCAAGTTGTGAAAAGTAAAATAAAGACTTCGGCCTGTTAAACTGACAGACCTTAGGCTTTCCTTTTGGTGCAATACACTCAGCAGCCACTTTATTAGGAACACTATTCTAACACTGGGTAGGATCCCCTTAGTTTATAGAACAGCCAGAATTCTTCATGACATGGACTCAGCAAGGTGCTGGAAACACTCCTTAGAGATTCTAGCCCATGTTGACATGGCCGCATCACATAGTTCTACAAATTTGTCAGCAGCACATTCATGCTGCCAATCTGCCGTCCCAAAGGTGCTCTTCTGGATTAGGATCTGGCGACTGGGAGGCCACTGAACTCATTGTCATATTCGTGGAACAAATCTGAGTTGACTTGTGCTGTGCAACATGCCATGTCATCGTGCTAGAAGTAGCCATGGATAAAAAAAAAAAAATAAAAAAATAAAAAAAATAAAAAAAAAAGGATGCACATGTTCAGCAACAAATATTGGACCATGGCATTCAAACAATACTCAACTGGTGGTTGAAATCCCAAAAGTACACGTAATACCGAGCAGTGCTTCAAGCTTTAGAAATGAAAGGTGTTTCTGTGATGGTATCATTTTACTAAACATAACAAAATATTACAACATTGCAAATGTTACTGTATAGTATGCAGCAGATTGTAAACCTTTGAAAAAGAAGGTGCCCCTTTCCAATTTGAAAACTGCCCAGTTTCAATTTCCAGTCCAAAACTGATTCGTCATGACACAGGACACGTTACTAGAAGTCTTAACAAAGAGGTTTTTTTACTAACTTCAGATTTGCTTTCATTTATTTTTTAGTGAGCAGTGGCTTCTGTTTTGCCATTTTCTACATAGTATCTTCCTTACTGAGACTTTAAGCTGAGGATGCTTTTTGAGCAGACCTGCTTATACAGACAATATGGCAGGACAGCATTTCTTTGAAAGATTTACCACTGGCACACTAAGGGGTGGGGGCAGTTGCTGTTCAGAAAGAGGGTGCCAAGGCTGTAAAGAAATGATTGTTTGCAGGGAATTTGTGGGGACTAAAACAGGTGACACTTTACAGAGCTCTGTCCATGAACCTGGGCTCATTTAAACCCCTCCCATCAAGCTTGAAGGGGGCTTTTGAAAGAGATGAAATATCTGCACACATTTTCTAACCAAATGGAAAACATACTGTGGCAATGGATGACTAAGGGAACCAGGACTGCGCCACAAATGCTCTTTTATTCATGTACCATGAAATGTGGCGCAGGCACAGACCTTCAGTTGTCCGCCAAAAACAGAGAGAAAACCAAGTGCAGAGTAAGATGCGGGGGGGGGTGGGCAGCCAGTTACTGCAAATGCACATACAGAATAATCCACCCCCAGTTACTGAAGGATGATCGTACACCTTGAGGGAAAAAAAAAAAAAAAAAAAAGCGCATCTCTAGTGCCCAAAGGAGTCTTTCCTCCGTATCTTCCGGGGCGCATCCATACACACGTGTGTGTGTGTGTGTGTGTGTATATTATATATATATATATATATATATATATACACACATATATATATATACACACATATATATATATATATATATATATATATATATATACACACATACATACATACATATATACATACACACACACACACACACACACACAACAAAAACTAACCTAATTTGCTCACTGTTTCTTCCCCATTATTAACATTCATTAGATAAGGAGGTACATATGGTCAGTACTATAATTTTGGGATGGGGTGCAAAAGAAAGGTACACTGTTGAGCACTGATCCAAACTTTCTCCACCAGTGTGCCTCTGACTGCAGTTCAGAGCATTAAAAATGACTATTTTCATTCATAAATTTCCTTTGAACATGGCATGATACAGCTCTGCAAATCACCGCTTTGCAAACTTTTGCTGGTAAAAATAAAAATTTTTATTGAAATGGGCAGGATCTGACTAACTGCCTAGGAATTAAGTTGAATAAAGTTGATGGGGGGCAATTACTGTTTCACACATCTGATTTGCACATTTCATTATCTTCAACACAAAGACAAAACACAGAAACAAGATCTCCCATTTTTTCCTCAAGTTCTGTTCATTTGCTACTAGAGCTGACAAAAAGAACAAAATTTAATGTTTGTTTTTGAACAAACATTGCAAAAAAAATTGGAAAGGGGCAGATAATTTTTCACAGCACTGAAACAGGGAAAATATTAAATTCAATTTATTTTTTATTGAGGCTTCTCCTCACACAGTGACTCAATGCTGAACAATTGATTAGGGAACAAAAATTAAAAAAATGAAGACAAGTAGACAGAATGAACATGGGCGGGGGGATGAGGATGGCAATACAAAGCAGAAACATGTTGTTTCACTGATGTGGTGTAAGAATGTCTGCAAAAGCCACAGTTCTCACCACAGTGGGCCGGAAGGGTGGCTGCACCTGCCGCTTCTCTAGGGCAGTCCAGTCAACAGCAGCGAAGAACCGGTGCTGACGGATGTTCCCCCTCACGCCTAATCTCTGCTCAGGCTCCCGCACAAAGAGCTGCAACCAAATACAGAAATCAACTAAGACAAAGTCATGCTCATGCACCCTCCTCCCTCTTGTGACACAGAGGCACGTGATGTGTTGAGAAAACAGACGTGTTATATGGTGGGAAATGCATGGCCACACCTTGATCAGGATGTCCCGGGCATCCCTGGATAACCAGCGAGGGTAGAAAGGATTATCTGTGCGAATAGACTGGAAGAGTTCGTCCTCACTGTGCCCATGGAAGGGCGACTGGCCCATCAGCATCTCGTAGAGAAGAACTCCAAAGGACCACCAGTCCACAGAACATCCATACTTCTGTCCCAACAGGATCTGTATAGTGACACACGTGTATGCAATATCATTTCCTCCAAACATGTCGTATTCTTGTTTACAGCAAAAAATGTTTCTTCAAACTGTTTTTTCCCCCCGTTTTTTTATTGCTCCTTGGGCTTAGCTGTCATTAGACCAAGTCAAAACTATTTTCAAGAGGATAACTGGAGGATGAATGAATGTATTTGCATAATAAAGAACTGTGACTAAAATCTTCAGTCTTTGAAGGTTATAAATGACTGATTCCTGACAGGAATAAAGGCTGATTACAATATTCTACTGTTAATAAATTTCCTCATTATGTTACTGCAGAAATTTTGTTGGACACACTAAAACAAACCTCAGGTGCAATGTAGTCTGGGGTTCCACAAAATGTTGATGTCTTGGTGTCTCCCAGCATGTTTTCTTTACACATGCCAAAGTCAGAGATCTTGATGTGTCCATCAGAGTCTAGCAGTACGTTGTCCAACTTCAAGTCTCTGAGGCAACACCGGAAAAATGTGTCTATTATTTAACTGCATAGGAACATTAAAAACCACTAGAATTAGAATTGTATCCTGCACATTTGCAGGGAAAGCACTAAAACAACATGGCTCAGTGGCTCTCGTATGTACCTGTATATTATTCCCTTTGAGTGGAGGAACTGGAGGCCACAAATGATTTCTGCAGCATAGAAGCTAAAATGCAAGATAACCACAATTGAACAGTGGGACAGAGAAAAGACAACTTTAGACAATTTTAAGATAAAGAAATAACAGATGATACTATGAGCTAAACTTCATGCTTACGTCGATCTTGCAAGACTGAATTTGTGACAGTTCTGTATATGGAACATAAGGTCTCCTCCATTCAAGTACTCCATTACAAAAAAGAGATTCTCCTGTTGAGAAGACAACTTCAGGTTAAAGTTCTCCTGGGAAATAATTCATGTTGAAAACTGCATGAGGTAGATGGATCTATCTAAGCAGATTTCCTGTGTAGAACGGCTCAATTACAAAATGTTAATATACCAAATATACACACATCATTATCCGTATGGTAATAAAATGGGGTATGCTGAGTACCTTGGAATTTACAGTGTGGTACAGCTTTGTTTTGGAGTTCAAGCTTTGCTGATCCAACAGTTGTGAGGAAAGGGTAGTAAGTTTAGTATGTGCAGGTACAAAGTAGGGTTGTAGTTTCATGCTTTGGTCAGGAAAGTACAGTACCATTGTGTGAGATACAGATGCCTTTGTATACCTTAGTTTGAAAAGTGCAGTACAGGTGTGTGAGGTATGGGTGCTCCCAAGCCAGGGTTAGCACCCTCTTCTCCACCATGGTGCACTCCACATCATCATCCATCAGAACCACATCCTTCTTCAAAACCTTCACTGCAAAGAACTGATTGGTGAACTTCTGTTCTGCAAGAAAAACCTAAAACAGCAAACACTCAAATAATAGCAAAGCTTTCCGGTGTTCCTTGTATTGTACATGCAATTCTTATGCATCTAATTTTGTATACACAAATGTACTGTTACAGAATAAACAAAATATCACAAATTTATGCAAATTTTAATGCTCAAGTAAAAAATGGATTCTGAATTTAATAGATTACAATCACATTTTGCATTTGGCAGGTGTTTTGGTACCCTGTCACACAATCAGTACTTAACACCATCTTACACAGAAATGTCAGTTTGATAATATTAAAGAAGCATAAGAACTACAAGTTCTTTGGTCAATCAGTTTTCTTCAGCTTGCCCTAAACAGAGTCATGGTGGTAGCAACCTCAACTCTTCCTTACCCCAGCAACAATCTCCAGGTTCTCCTGGCAGTTAAACTGATCTCGTGTTGAACTGTGCGCCGATATATTTGGAGAGAATTGTCCAAAAATTTTGTGTCTCCCAGGCCTGTCTAGATGGTGACCTACACATCAAGTCAAACCTACCAGTAGATGGTAATCGGTTGACAGCTCCAGGCCTTACTTTGCCTGAATGTCTACCACATAACATCTCAGATTGGCTGACATGACCACAAAGTCAGTCATGGACTTTTGGATCAAGGTGCCCTTGCTATGGACAGTCAATGACTGGCACAGTGAAGAAGGGTTGTGACTGACCTTGCCAAAACTACCCTTCCCCAGCATTTTGTGCAGGATGAAGTTGTCAATGGTAAACTTGTGAAGTTCCTTCTTGGGTACAGTTTGTAGAGGTGGCTGGCTCTTCACTTGGGGCTCTTCCATGTCTTGGAGGGCATCCCAACAGATACCCTGGAGTTCTGAGGCAGGAGGACACTGCATTTATGCTCATATATTTCAGTTCAATAAGAAATGTGCGTGTGGCCAGTGTAAGTCCTAGCCATACCATCTCCTTACTGAGGCACACATGGAGAAATCTGTTATAGGGAATGAGTTTGGAAAATAAAGCCCAGTCAAAAACTATGAAAAGGTAACTGATTAATCTGAGATGGAGGTTTTTATTTGCTGGAATTTTGGACTTTTTTTTTTAATACACTGAATATAGGTTGTGCTATATTCATTGTATTCATTGATAATAATAATAATAATAATAATAATAATAATAATATCATTGTTGTTACTCTTTGGTGGAACTTTGACCAGTGTGACTTAAAATGTTAGCGTTGTACATGCATGTACAAATGCATGTGGCATGTATGTATGTATGTATGTATATATAAATAAAACAAAGGTATGAAATACTGCACATGAACTATGGATTATTGCAGTACTGCAGAACTATATGGTTATGATGCAAACGTTCTAGATGTGGTTTTGCTACCTTTGTGACCCATAGCAGAAGAAAGCGGGTGTGCAGCGCATCCAGATGGCTCCCGAATAACTCCAGGCTGATCAACACCTATAGGTCCCTCCCGGGCAATGATCTCATTGTGGGAACTACGGGCCTACAATGTGAAGTGAAAAGTATTGTGATATTAAAAAAAAAAAAAAACCCCACACAGTGTCGCAACCAGCAACCCACTATTATTACGGCACTGAGATTAGCTGTGAAGAACACTTTAGCAAACTGCTGTGTGTGTTGTCTTCATTTTGGCACTGGGTCTTGTGGGTCCTGAAGATCCAAACACTGACCTGCTGCGTGCTCTCTATCATGGCCAGTGCCTCAGCCATCAGCTTCTGATTCACCCCACACAGATTAGCCACTTTCATCTGGCACTTGTGGTGAACATTCATGCAGCATTCTGTGCAAATAAAGCACAGAATGAAAACAGGTACTCCTCAACTGTCACCTTTGTTAGAAATACTACGCTGGGAGTGAATGAATCTCAGGGGTCAGGGTTGGAAGCAAAACAACCGAAAATATCACAGATACAGAACGGGGATCAAGAGTCGAGCAGTGATCAATATGAAATACATAAGCCAAAAATAATGTATGTCCCTTTATGTTAAACATATGTTTTGTAGGCATTTCTGACTCGGAAGTATGATTGTAGATATTTAACATCTTGATGTGCAATGCTGGGCCATCATGGAATACATGTAAATTGTCACCTTCACATTTGCCATCTGGGGCCACTAACTGTAGCACTATGAAGTCACATGACATAACGTGAACAAGTCTCACCTTCACACTTGAGGCCCTGACGGGACAGCCCCCATAGCAGTGTGCCACAGTGCTCACAGAAAGTGGGACTCTTGTAGCTGTATACTTTAAACCTGTGTGGCATGTCAATCTTAAACCTCTCCTTGTGGATCTGGGGAATAAAGATGGACGTACCAGATAAAATGAGATGTTAGAATGACAGTATCACCGTCAGTCTAAACTATAGAAGTCTGAAGCACAAAAACTTTATCAGTTTGTGTTCAAGGTGAGCAAGTACCCAAGAACTACAAGATTTGTGTTAGGGCCATCACTGATATAAATCAGTTAATTCTGTAGACCAGGGCCAGGCCAGTTGCATGCTATTACCAATGGTGGCTTGTGAGGACAAAATGACCCAGGTGTTAAAAGTAAGAGATAGAAAGGTCCAGAGAATTTTCATTTGGAGAAAACTACTCACTCTCCCCCAGATCTGACAAAATCTGTGTGTTTTAGGGTTCCACTTTTCCCCCCAAAACATTGACTCTAGTCTAAATGTGACAAATAATGATTGGGAAAACAAATTGAGTTCAGTCATACTATTCTTTAAATGTGCAAATTAGGGGTTACTGCCAGCATTTGTTGAAAATCTTTGCACTTCTGCATTGATATTTGTATTCTAAGTGTTGTTGGGAAGGACGCTATATAACATGAATTGAGACCGAACAGAACGATGTTATGTTTCTGGTAAAATGTAGGACTATTGCTGAAAAAAAAAGAAATGCATTAAAAAAAAAAAAGTTTTGCTGTATGTCATTTCTTCATGTTGCTAAATTGTGTGTAAAGATGCTGATTTAGTGTTCCTCAGACCCAGTAAGTCATATACAGCAAGATGGGTCAAGTGGCAGCCCTTCCAAATGCTCACCATGGTCTCCTTGCTGTTGACAGCTGACCCTGTACACTGTGCAATCACTTTATCAATACACTTCTTGTGTATGGCAGCATTGCATTCTGGGAGGAGAAAATAGCAGTCGTCAAACAGTAAACTCTGGGACGAATAAATAAATCAGCAGTTAAAGAGAGGAGGTACTCACGTCTGCACTGGTAGCCTTGTTTATTTAACCCCCTGGAAAAAAAAAAGAAACAAATATATTTTTTTAGGTTGAGACATGACACCCTAACCAGCAACTGAGAGCCAAGAAACTTTGAAGTTACTAGGTGAGTTCTCTACTGTTATATGCTAGAGTGTGTTTGTGTCCTGTCACACTCACCTGTTTGCATTTTATACAGGTACTTTAACTGTCATTAGTAGTTTGTTCTGTCAATCACCATTACTGATGATGTCACTACCTTTCTCCTGGCCAACCAGATCCCTGGCAGCAATTTCAAAACACCTGGCATTGGACCTGAGAAAGCAGCTTTTACTTGCCTCCTCTGCACTTTTTTTTTTTTTTTTGCTCGTTTTGTTTTGCTCTGTTGTCCTTATGTTCCCAGTTTCTATTAAGTAGGACAATCTGTGTTAGCATTCTTGCACTTTTGTTGTATACCGTGACTTTGCAGGAAAGGAGAAGTGAACAGGTAAGAATATCATGTGCCATACACAGGTTTTTTTTAGGTGTTTAGAGACACTAGGTCAGGGGCATATGCCACTCTTGTTTTTCATTAATGTAGTTTAATTAGGATGTCTGAAAAGGCTGAACTTTTCCTCTCCCCCTTTTCTGTCAGTGTTTTTCCTTGTTTTATTTGGGTTACTGAAGTTAGACTGCAGTAAATTAGCGAGGTTCATTTGTTTTTGATATGTTTCTTCTGACACTGCTCGTGTTCCTTTCTCTATTCTGTTTTTGTAGTCAGAAGGAGTAGCCTACCACACAAACTCCTTGCAGACAGAGCAGAAGGTAGGCTGTGGGAAGAAGGTGGCCGTAAATTCATGGCACTTGACTTCATGGATTTTAGCCTGTTTGATGGCACCGCGTCGTTGATGCAAGGCAAAACGCTCTCTCTCTCCATCCGTCTCGCTCTCACTTTCACCCTCACTCTGACCCGTGGCACCTTAAAAAAAATAATAAAATAAAGATACAGGATGATTTTTATATTATGGCATTAAATAGAAACAGTAAGATAATACCAGCTGTATTTTTTCCATTTAGCTGATGTTTTTCTTTAAAGCAGCTTACAGTTTTATGCTTCTGTACTAAAGCTACTTATAACTGCTATCCCATTCCTCCAGCTGGGTATTTGTTTACTGGAGTAATTCAAGGTAGTACCAAACAGTACTAAAGGAGAAGATGGCAGAAAGAATTTACTATGTTGAACTTCTTCACATTCTGTTGCATTACAGTAAGGAACCATGATGTATTTCATTGAAAGTCTGGGGGGAAAAAAAAATCCTGAAACTTTTAAAATTAAAAATAAAGAAAATAATTGAATGCATAAGTATACATTATCTTGCTTTGAAACTAAATTACCTCTGAAGTAACAAACTCTTCAAGCGACATAACTACCTGATTAGAGCCCACCTGTGCAGTTTAGGTGTTTAATATGATTTCAAAATAATGTGTGTCTTTCCCACTTTAGTGAACTCAAAATTAAACACCACTCCATGAAGGACAACAAGATCTCCAAGGCACTGACTATGCCTTCAAGCATAGTGAAGTCCACCATTAAAAAGATTAGAAATTACAGAAAAGTTGTTAAACTGCCCAAATTCCAAAATTGTTAATGGTCAGGGAATGGAAGGGGAGAGCTGTGGAACTGCACTAGCTACGTACTATAAATAAAAGTCGGTAAAGAAAACCCTTCATATTACACACCTCTCTTCTCCAGAAAGTATCTTGCCTCCATCAGCAGCCGCCCCACTGGTTTCAGATCCACCTAGTTTAACAGGGAAAGTGATGACATTGAATAACATTCAATTGACATCACCAGCATAACCTCTCTCCACGCACCAGTATCTCCAGCCTGATTTGCCCAACTTGCCAAGACCCCAGATGTGCAGCCTACCCATCCAAGCTTGACAAAAACCCCCTCCCCAACACCTCACGCAAGTCTTCAGCTTGTCACTTGCATACAGTGCCTAGCAGAACTATTTGTCATGAAAAAGTCCAAGGGGGTGGATACTTTTTATAGTCACTGTACCCCATACAGCTATAAGCACATGAAAAAATGTATTTGAACATAGACTAACCCAGATCTCCAGTTTGCCATTCTCCTTCTTGCAGCGTGTAGCCAGAGTATCCAGATGTACAGTTGCCTCAGACTTGAGGTCTGCTGTCTTGTCCTTTACCACCACATGCATCAAACGGCCCTTGTAGACATGGGCGTCAAATGCCGTACTCCAAGGCGGGTACATGGTAGGCTTCTTCTGCTTGTGCAACTGCCCCTTCTCTGTGTAGATGAGGTCCAAAAGCACCTGATATTGTTCAGTCTTGCAATCAGTTTAAGACAAAAAACTCTTACACATTAATATTCACTGTTCTAGTGTGCTAGAACATCATCAATTGTGTTTGAAATCTGCCAAGACCTCAAAAAGGAAGTTTAACCCAGCAGTTATTTGATCTGAGACATAAACCAGCAAAAAGATAATATGCTCAGTTTACAGGAAACAGTTAATTCACATTTGCATATAAAAAAATTATTGAATATTTTGATGATTAGGATGTAGAAGTAGGTGTGAACTAATGAGACATAGAAGATGTGTTATCCTGCTATTCCTGAAGCTATTCCTGCTGCTCTTAAACCTTTGCAGCATCTTCCTTCTTACAAACTTAACCAGGGCCAAGATTTGGTTTGTTACTCAAAAAGTTTGTGTGTCAAATGTGACATAGAGCAGTCCAAGGGTTTCTCATAAACTATATGCAGCTACTGGTGCTTGTGCAGCAGCAAAAATGTGGTCTTGGACAAACTGATTGTGCTTCAGGAATATTGTGCCTGCATCCATCTCTCTGTCTGTTGTTGAAAAGTACCGTGTTCTGCTCTGAGCTGTATCTCTTGAATAAAAGTTATAGAGTCAGCAAACCAAGGTGCAGGAAGCAACAGTGGGGCTTTTCAGATGAGAAGAGAAGGGAACAGAATGTAACAGTGCAGTATGCCTCAGTCCACTCCCACCGTGCAGCTCACGGCTGCCAGACAGCCCAGCTCCTTCTCTCATGAGTTCATGCACAACCCTGCATGTTTTGACATTATAAAAACTGCCAAAAAAGCCTGACACCGCAGCTCACCTGCAGCCGTTACCTCACACGTCACACAGTTTACTGTTACCTAACAGTAGTGTAACAAGAAGTGAAAGCATAGTTACTAGAAATGTAAAATATAGTGAGGGCTGTATGTCATTTACCTGGATGTGCAGATAACAATTGCACATTAACTCGAAGGCAGAGATTGTCATCCCGCACCTAAAATGCACAGAGAGGTGGTGCTTCTCTGACTGGCTCAGAATGCAGAAATGATAGGATTATCTACAGCTTTTTTCACATTCTCTTTCCTTCTTTCCACCCTGCTCACTCTTCTTGAAAAGTTAAAGCAACCCTTACTGTTCACACTTTCTACCTGTCATTACGTTGCATGAAACTTTTTTTTTTTAAATTGGTATGCCAGTCATTTAAAAAAAAAAAAAAAAAAAAAACTCCACGAAAGTTTGTATCAATGACAAGTTCATTATTCAAAAAGTCCATAACTTAGAGACCCACTGTACTGAAACACAGACTTACATACACACACACATGCACATTTTGTAGGGCTGCTTTGCAGGCAAGACCACAAACCTGTCTCCACAACCTCCTTCATGTACACAGCACAATATGGACTCAGCACTTCCTCATGGTATGCCAAGCCAGGGTCCATCTCGAAGTTGGAGAAACTGATTCTCAGGAAGGGTGACATTGGATCCTTGTGTACCAGGCGACTCAAGAGGTCTGAGAATTAGACATTTAAACGAAGAAGGAAAAGAAGAAGACTGAGAAACAGAGAGAATTGGATATCAAAATGAGCTAATCTGATTCAAGGGAGATGATAGAGGGTTGGTTTAACCTCAGAGAGGAAGAACTGGAAGTTGACTAGTGAGAACACTTACTCTAGTATGTAAGTAGCCAGGCCTTTTCGACACTGGATAGCAAGTGCTGCTCAGATGGGGGATGGCAAGAACAAGCCACTGTAATCTAAGGCTGGATGTAATCTGCCTCACAGATAGCAAACTTTCCAGTACCAAAGCAACCATGTAGAGCAACAACCACACTCCTCTGTACCATACAGCCTTATACAGTCTATACCACACCTCCCTCTACACAACCAGGCCACCATTCACCAAGTGCCATCATTCTATCATAATCACAACCACATTACTGTGTAGACCACCATATCACCCTTTGAATAAGCACAACATTCTCTCTACCTCACAGCACTATATGTGCAACCCTATAAATATCTACACCACCTTCTACAGAAGACCACTCCACCATCATAGTGCTATATGAATATGCAGCCACATGACTGTCCATAGCACCCTTTGCACAACCATACCACACAAACATACACACAGCCACCTCGCCACTCTGTAGCTTCACATCCGCAACTGTCAGTACTACTACATGACGCGCTACACAACCACAACGCTCTTTACAGTCACATGACTGTACACATTCAAATAAGCCCTCTAAAATCCCAACACATTCTACATCACCATGGTGTTCAATGGCACAATTGCAATTCAGTAACCTCACATTTTAACAGTAACTAATATTTCTACGCAAGTAAAAAAGAACAAAATATAAATGACTCAGTTTTGCAATGACAAACTGCTGTAAAATGAGAATGATCACACAACATTTGCTATGACAACAATAACTTTGTACTCGTCTTAAATAAAAGGTCTCACCACAAATGTGTTCAAGTGAGGAGGAAAACGGAATGGGAATGTGCTATTAATAGTATGTGTAACACTACCCTCTGTACCAGGCATTAAGCAGCATAACAGTTGTACAGCAGCAGGTGTGGAATCACACAGACTCAAAAACAAAACACATATGTACCAAGTTCCCCTCGTCAATACGCATTCAAACACTTACACACACACACACACACACCTACCCTACACAGCCAACTACCCTCCATATGCACAGCCACAATACAGGAGGGCCAACAGGTGGTGTGCTGCTCTACTGGTGTCCCCTTGCAACCGATAGCGTGAGACCCACGTCCTGCCACATGAGCCTTCACTCTGACTTGTATGCTTTATAAATGGATATAGTGTTGAAATTGCTTATGAAAAATCATAATTTTAAAATAATCTCAGTACTTCAATCTATGCACAGCTAAGATGCTCATCAAAATATCTGTAGGTTACAACTATGACTCAGGTTCGTACAAATGGCTGACAAACAACCAGTTGGCACCTTTTTTTTTTTTTTTTTTTAAACCACAAATACATTTTGGGCCTAAATTTTAATCATTTTTATCATAATTCCCAAGCCGTTTAACCTTTAAGTCATTATTCATAAAAAAAGTTGTCTCTGTGTTTGCTTGCTGAAAAATTAAAGATTTTTGCACAACCTAACCTGTAACCAATGTGTAACTAATTTTTATTAATACCCTGTTTTATTAAAATTATAAGAAATGTAAAATCGTTACTGCCAACCCTAATCCCCCCGCCCCGGGTTTCATTTGTCTTATGTCAGGGTTCCAGGTCATATGCATTTCTCAGAAATCAGAATTTTTTCATCACTAAAAGAAAACAGCACAATAAAGTTCCCTACCGGAAAAAAATGCAAAAATACACTGAAAGCAGAAAAGGAAAAGACATTTTTCTTCTCCTAAGGTGTTACTCATAAGTTTGTGTTTATAGATTGCTTTGGTGGTGCAGGCACAGAATAGGGCAGGATTTATCTTTACCAGCAGCTCCTCAGTGCCAAGCCCTTCCCCACCAGAGAGGAGATGAATGTTGGCATCTGAAGACCCGTCAACGGAGGCATTGAAGCAGCTGGTCTGAGATACTAGACCTCTATCTACCTTTTCATGGCACATGTGGTGTTTCACCCTAACCCTAAGCTTAATAAATATCACACCATAGCCATATGCTCCAATTGTTAATAAAACATCCTCTAATAAAATTCCCATTTCGCTGACTGATGCCGGGGTACTCTAAGGAGGAGGAGTTCAAACATACCTTTCATCCTTTGACATCAACCTCCATCAAGGGCCACTCTAAAAGGTTAGCAGTGAGCCCACTGGGAAAGCTCACCTTTCGAAGTAATCAAAGGGAATCCCTGAAAGGTCATTCAGAACATGTTCAACGCATCTTTGTGGATATTTTCTGCTGTTCAAGGTTGTGACGTAGCAGAACAAAAGGAAACGGTGGTTAGAGAAAGCCGTTTTATTCCGTCAGACAACGTCGTAGTTGGAAACCGAAGTGTGGAGGACATTTCCTCCTGCAACCCTTGCCAAAAAAACTGCCAAGCTTAGCTTTCTTCACCCGCCGTTACTCAGATGTATAAATGAGTTTATTGTTGCAAGTTCTGGGACATTATAAGCTGCTTTAGTAGAAAATGTCAACTAAATGAATGAATGCCTTCCTTTCAGCACTGGCTTCACCCAATATTGGTACCTGTGGTACTACCAGCCTAAATGGACAGGAATGGACCAATAGATAAGAACGACGCCCAAAACTTCTGTCCATTAAAAATAACTCTTGCCACCTTTACAAGCCCTCGTCCTTGATGGTCGTATGTGACCGACATATAGTCGGTCATTGGCACATGAGGTGTAAACAACTACAGTGAAAGTTCATCTTAAGTGACAAATTCATATTGTTGTCAATGCAGATATAAGGAAACAGATGCTAGCCTGTTGCACAGGTATATGGACCTTACTGTAGAACTTACTGACTTGCATAGCCGTGGTTTTGATGTGCTGTGTTGCTGTTCAGATGTCATTTAGAACAACACGTACAAGTGACAAGTGTGTCACCGTGCGAGGGAACGAAGACCCTCCGGCCCGACATTCTAGAGCAACTGGAAACATCTGCCCAGTTCAGTCATGGGGCATCGACAGCAAGGGGGTGTTTCGAGATGCACAGTCGGTACAGGTTGTTATTAAAAATAACAATCTTGCCACCTTTATAAGTTGCGGTGCTTTAAAACAGGACTTTGCATCATATACTTCAGTTCAGACTGTCTGACATACAGCCTATGAAAACATCAACAAACAACAACAAAACGTACAGACGAAAGAATCCAAACACGCGTTACCTGAAAGCGCGCAGTGCCACAGTAAGACGCCCGTTTAAGGAACACCGGCGCCAAGTCGTGCCGGGTGTCCCTGCAGCGCCGGCCGGCCGGCCGGTGTCGGTCTGGAGCGCCGAGGTGAACCGCGCAGAACCGTCGCCGTCTGCAACTCCGCCTCAGCCCCGCCGGCCGCGTGTGCTCTCGCTCGCGCGCGTCCTCCCGCCCCCGCCGCAGCTCGCGCTCGGTTTCCTGCAAAGATCCTTTACAAATATAGGGCGTCCATTTATTTAACGATAACCCCGACTGAATGGACCA
This sequence comes from Arapaima gigas, assembly GCA_900497675.1. Taxonomy (NCBI): domain Eukaryota; kingdom Metazoa; phylum Chordata; class Actinopteri; order Osteoglossiformes; family Osteoglossidae; genus Arapaima; species Arapaima gigas. The sequence goes on from UFQX01000793.1 coordinate 106,088, forward strand.
AAATTTGCATTAGTGATAATAGGACTTGATGTTAAATGTTACAAGTATAAACTATTTCTATATTTAAAAAGTCCTCACATAATGTATTTTTTCATAACCACTTCACTTTAGAACATATGAAGATCATGAAGGCAAATTCTCAATACATTAACGCAACAGGAGCTGCAATAGCGAATAATCTGCTACTGGATAAATTTAGCTTTAACGCACTGTACTTTTCCATATTTTATTTTATTTTTCCTGGCTTTATCCTTTTCGAATAATACCTTTTACCACGTCCATTTACAGTCCTCCCTGACCTCATGAAACTAATCTGTCCCTAAAAACCACTTTATGAGCAGAGTTTTCATATCTCAGACATAATTAGCTGACTACATTATTCAATCTAGTTAACTAGTAAACCCAGCAGTTAAAGGGAGAAGCCGACAACAGTTTGGCTGAGGTTTCTTAACCCACCTTCATTCAGACAGCAGCAGATGATGGGGCTTCAAACTGTTGCACCTTGAGTTTAAATATCAGCTTGGATCTGTTGAGATGTTTTCCTTGGTTCTTTCTCTTGCATTTCAGGTTAACACATTCCTCTTGTGCCCAGGGATGTGGGCAACAGTCTCGTAGACCTTAAACATTTGGATAATGCTCCCAACAGTGGTCACAAGAACATCGAGCTCTTTGGAGGCAGTCTTATAGTCTATATTGATCATACTTAGCTAATACTTTCTTTCTAACCTCCTCAGATATCGCTCCTCCTTGCCACATTCAGTGTGTTACACAGTGACACAAAGCAGTGGTGAGGACTTTTCCCCATTTAAACTGGCTGGATGAGGGATTGTGAAATTGAAGACACCTGTGGTACTGACTAAAGGAGAACCGTCTGCTTCAAGTATCACTACAGTTTCTTAACTTTAAAGTATATGAATAATATTTTCCAGGTGAGTGTGGAATGAGCAAGAATTCAATTCTTTCCATGGCTTTTGTTTTGCTCTTCTGCAAACTAAAGAAATGCATGTATGGATGACAAAAGATTTTATTTTCAACACTTTTCAGGAAGAATGGTGCATTACATGAATAAAGTAATTTCAGTAACATCTGTATTTATACATAACACATTTAGAAAGTCAAATTTTCAGTCTCCTTTCCATGCTACTTATCTTACTGTAATTTTGATTGTTCTTTTCTCTAGTAGCACAGCAGCACTATGGATGCCCAACAGCTCCCGGTGTGTAGATTAGATTCAAATACATCTCAGTCTGCGTAGAGTTTGTTCTCCCCATGTCTGCATAGGTTCTGGGTGCTCTGCTTGTGTCCCACAGTCCAAAGACATTTTTCAAGTAAACTGGCTATTACTCATTGCCCCTAGTGTGTGCCGTGTCAGTGAAGGCACATATACGTGTGGCTGCCCTGCAACAGACTGCCATCCCATCCAGCATTTATACCCTCTTCTTGCCTTGGCCCTAGCAATTCCACGATCAGCTCCAGACCACAGCAACCTTGACCAGAACAAACGGTAAATGGAAACGCGTGAATGGATCTTATAACTCTTCCGTTCCTTAAGCTGTTGAGCTCTGGCAACACCATAGATGCCTAGCAGCTCCTGGTATCTGAACAAACCACTGGCTTCATTTGTGATAAGACAAACAGCTTGTGTACTGGATTTCATGCATCCTTCCATCATCATTAACTTTTTGTCTAGTACAGGGTGAGTGTAGTCTAGAGCCTACTCTGGTTTTTGGTTTATAAAAAAAGCTCACTACTATTTACAAGTTAGAAAATATTTTATTTTATTCCCATTTTATGCTGGTTTTATAGTCCACCAACAGCTTTTTAAGAAAACATGATGAGGTTGTCTAGTTTTGACTAAATTATCTACATTATTTTCATTTGATTTCTACCCTTATAACCTTACCAGACAGCCAGTTTAAAAATACTTCCCAAAATAAATACATCAAAACAAAGCACCAGATATCATTAACTTAATGTAATTAAAATTCACACTGTTCTAACAACTTCATGATTTGTTCCTCACAAATGCAATAGAAAAAACAAAATACCATTTGTTAATTACCCTGGTATGCAAGTTCATGCCTCCATGCATAGTGCTGCACAAATATTTTAAGTTAACAGACACAGATCACAAGTCAGAGGAGCAGTTGTGATCATACTGGTGGGTGGCCCTAGAACCCAGAGCAGAAGCCCCAGAGCATCCTGCTGGGGTCTTCCAGTCTGGTAGGGGAATCTCTGGGCCCAGCCTTGGCACCACAGTTCTAGCTCTTCCTTAGGCTCAGGTCTGCACTGGTCACCAGGCCAGACAGCGAAGTGCTCTCCGAGGTGTCGTCCTTCTTCAGAACCAGAAAGGCCTCCTGGCTAATGCTCAACAGCTCCCGAAGTCCTCTGTTCTCAATCTTTGACAGGTACAAAATATTTCCAAACAGTAAAAAATACAATCAGTCTCTTGACAGCACAGGTATGGGTAATAGAACATTGTATTCTGCCTGCCTATGAGGTTCCAAAAATTTTGGTACATTTTTCATCATTTCATTTGGACCATCAGCAAACAAAAAAGTAAAAGCACACAAGTACATAAAGATAAAAATTAAGATATTTGACTAAAAAAATAATAAAAATGTGAAAAAAATAGATGCTGACAAGTGTCACAGGACAACACTGGCATTACCTCATTTGTATACTAGACAGCCTTTACTGAGAGCAGAAGTCACTCACCTCTAGCTGTTTAATTCGCTCCTCATCCTCACACAGCCTCCCTTCGTCCAACTCGATGGCCTTCCTCATCACTGTAGCCATTTCATTGATCTTGTCTATGTGAGCTTGCATTTCCTGAAAGCAGAATGGCTGTGTCACTGGTGATAGTTTTTCAGAGATTACTGATCCAAACATTAAGCATGTCACATTGTTCATAAAATACAGCAACACCCCGGTTAGCATTTAGGATGTGTTGCTAGAAGGCAGAGCACCAACTAGAACAGTGACAAACAGGGTCATTGTAGGTTTACATTTAATTACATAGCTGAAAATACAAGTACATTACAGCAACAACCAACTTTTACTGAAGGTTTCATCAGAATCACAATTTTCTTATTAATCTTTGTAATCGAATGCAAAACATTCATAAAAATATGTAGGGAGATACTTGAAACACTGAAAAGACAGTAAAAATGCAATAAACAGAGGGTAAGATGGGAGCTCCAAAACCGCTCTTGGTCGTGCAGCTGAGGGAAACGAGCGAGAACGTGCACTTACTGGTTGCGTGCAGCGAGTTGGCGAACAGGCCTGGGGGCCGACACACACACACACACACACACACACACACACACACACACACACACACACACAATAACATTACAGCATGATGCCACAACAAACCAGTGCTGAAGTGGGCAGTATTTATCAGTATGCACACATTTGGTGGTAAAAATGGGTAAAATTTCTAGGAACCAGTTACACTCATCTACTGGGGTATTGGTGTAATACATTCCTGAGCTAAAAAAAATTTACCCATTTTTACCACCAAACATATAAAAATCTTGCCTTATCTTTTAAACACAGAAATTCAGTACATCTAGAATATCACAATTACTGTGGCCACCAGCACTCCCCTGTCAAACCAGAGACGTGCAGAAGAAGTCTGGATGACGAAAGACCTCTTAATTTCAACACCTTTCAGGAACAATGGTGCATTATCTGAATAAAGTACCAATAATTTCAGCGACATCTGTATTAATACAAAACATATTCTGAAAGTCAAATTTTCAGTCTCCTTTCCATGTCATTTGTCTTACTGTAATTTTGCTTTTGTTTGTTCTGTTCTCTGGTAGCACAGCAGAGCGTGGAGAGAGTGTGGGTTTGGGCAAGAAAGGTGCTCAGCTTCACCAAGGATCGTATTCTGAATTGAACCTTTCTTATGAGTTAACTGATGTATGCAGTACAAATTACACATGGTGGAACCGGCTATGATGTCCGAGCGTACTCCGCTAACACTCAAAAACTTTTTCACAGAAAAAGAACATCGAGAACTCGAATATCGAGAAGCTATTTCCATTAGTTTTTACAAGGAAAATTATTCATTCTAGATCCCAATTAATCTTCCCAAAAAAAAAAAGATTTGACAGGCCTCTTACATTTGTATGCTGCTCCTTCAGCTTTGTGATGATGATGGGGTCATCCTTTTTGCTTGCCATTAGCAGACGGAACATCTGTTCTCTGTATTTGGTCATAATCAGTTCCAGTGCAGACTGGTGCTCCTCCAGTGAGGTCCGCAGTTCTGGGAAGGTAAAGGGCTAAAACTAAATCATTGAGAAAAATTAAATCCAACCTTAACCCAGGAGGAAGAGAAAATACATAATGCATCATTTTCCCAAAAATTGTCTATTGGACGAATTGTTCAATATTTTGTTTTATGGGGGGCAGCCAAAACTGCCAAAAACTATTGGTTATGCTTGTATATTATTATTATTATTATTGATAATAATACTTTCTAGGACTCATTTTATCATTGGTAAAATGGTAACCCTGCAACATTTCAATGTTTTCCTTAACCAAATAGAAACTGCTTTTTACTATGTGGAAAAAATATGGTTCTCCCAGAGTCTTCAACAGTAAGAAGGGAACTTGATGAAATTCTTCAAGAACAGTATCTGACCTTTGTTCTCCTGCTGCAACTCTCGTATTTGCCGGTTCTCCTGCTGAATGCCCATAACAAGTGTGGACCTGGGCCGATGTCGAGCTACCTGGTTCAGCTCTTGAATCTCCTCCTGGTACTACAGGAAACAAGTAACCACATTTTGGTTCAAGAAAACCAAAAAGCAGTTATGTTGACTTTTGTTAAGTCACTGCATACCACCTGATTGTGATACACGGTGGCAAAATGGCTTAATCACACATCCACGTAAACTTAACACTTTGTGCCACAAGGCTCATAGGTTTGGGGTTCAAATTCACCCTCAACTCTCAGAATGAGTGACTGACTCACCAGTTCAGAAGTGACTCCCTCACCTGTGTACATCAGAATTTCCTAAGTGGGCTATAGCATAACCGGGCTAGGTTCATCCTGACAGCTTGAGTTTTCCGAAACAGACTTGACATTGCCAGCTCTTACACATCCAGCATCCTCAAATCAGCAAAAATATTATTCACCTTTTAGTGTCAGTGCTGCCTCCTTACTATGATTTCTCCATAAAAGCTATATAATTATAACTATATGAAAATGTTATGTGAAATAATGAGCAGAAATTGGCCACCTATTCTTAACAAGTGGTCAGTGAAAATCAATGGATGAGTCGCTTCAAATGCATCATCATTTAAACAAATTACTTTAATATTACATTACACCACCCTGCAAGGGACTGGTGTCCCGTCTAGAGGCAGTTTCACAGCCTAGTGGGGCGTTCAGGACAGGTTCTGGACCGCTGCGATCCGGTTCTGGATTAGTGGTTAACAAAACGGGATGGATGGATGAGAAACACAGTTCCACCCACATTATGGTCGTGCTTCCTGGAGGATGTCATCTCTGATGTCCAGTACAGCAAAGAGTGAGAAAAGACAAATACTGAACACGTTATTGGTGGGATGGCGTGTGTCCTCAGTGGCTCTGGATCACTGAGGACCACAGCAGAGGACAGTAAATGTGGCCCCACTTTCACTCACCTGTTTCATGGCCTCCACCCGTTTGTTGAGTGAAGTTGTCTGTTCGATCAGTGCCTCCGCTGCGTTGTCGTGGTCCCTCAGTCTCTCTACTAGGAACTTAGCATCTGCCAAAACCTTCTCTATCGTGCACGCCATTCTTGTGAGAAGGAAAGGCAGATGAGACACTGTTTTACAGCTTAAACCAGGACTGCTACCTGGCTGCAAAAAGAGGGGCTCGTATGTATCGTCACTTGTTTTATACAATTTATCGCTCCAGGTCAAAAAGCAACCCAACAAACAGTCATCATAACGACATAATTCATAACATGAAAGTACGGGTAAAGAGCACAACCGTGTACACAGAGGTAACTCCAAGGCCGCGGAAACTCGCATTCGTGCCGCTCACAAGCCATAGCGCTGTTAGCTAAATGTGACCAGCGACCGCAACGTACTCCACAGCACCGCATTTAACTAATCCTTAGTTAACTAGTTACGTTCATTTCAACTCTTACTTTAGGTCTGCTTTTCGAGGGCGATTCTTTTGTAACTATCGCTTCGTTTGCTGAATTGACGGCCCCGCGCACGCGCGTTTGTGACGAACAACCCGGAACACAAACACGGGTTTCCGCACCCGGAAGTGTCCGCATTATTATAAAATCTTCGAGGAAATAAACGTGTTGTTCGTGTTCATTTTGTTCGTTTTATGCTCACTTTGTTCGTTTTATGCTCAGTGTTTCTTTGTATCTGTTGATAATATTTTCATGTTCAGCGAGGAACCAGGTTCAAACAGCAGATGAACGTGAACAACATTGCAGAAAACCGTTTCACGCAGAGAGCGCAGAACATTAAAAATGCGATGTTTGTCAGTTATACCTGAAAATTCGCTGCATTCGAGTGCAGAACACACTGTAACAAAAAGGAGCAAGAGTTTGTCCATTTGAGGAAAATAGACAAAACTACCGCGCTGTATTTAGTGTTTTTCTTTCATTTACATAGTGAAATTGGTAAGGAGAAATGGACAGTTGACCAAAACTAGTTCAGATGCCCTCCAAAAATAGAGTTTCAGGATCATTTCAACTCATTTTTGTAGAGTCACACCGAGACAGTAAGCGCTGAATAAAAGATTGAGACATTTAACCAAATTACTTTAAAATGCTGACCGGCAACTTATCTTAAGTCTAACCCTAAATAAGTTAAATTTATAAATTGAACCCGTGTAGCCCTTGTTCGATTAAATATGGGGGAAACGGACATCGGAAAATGATTCTCGAAAACCGAGTGTGTCACACACTTACAAAATAGTAAATGATGTGTTAAAAAGATAAACCTTGTACACAGAATGATATTGTGCCTGGAAACGCTGAGCATGTTCAAGAGAAAACTAAAGTTCCCTCATAAATAAGCCATATATTGTTGTCTATTATTAAAAAAAAAAAATAATGAGCCTGTATTGAACCTATTTAAACATGTACTAAGTTTAAACTTTACACGAAACAAGAATTTACATTGAATTTAAAGCGTTACTTTATGTTGTCCACTTCTCTCTCATTGTAACGCTGTCTCATTACCAGGCCCTACTCCCTCCCCATGTTCCCAGTTGCACTACTGCATGACATCAATCCCCACCCTAGATGTAAGGTCCACCTAAATCTCGTAACACACCCCCTGGGTGCCAGTCTGCTTGTGTTTGAGATTTCACTGTCACGAGAGCCACACTGAAGCCATAGGCAGAGTGGCTGAATAGTTTGAACCTATATAGGATATCTTGCAAAGAGCATCAGTTTAGATCTTGCACATATCGGTTTAGCCCCTTTGCTTGAATCTATATTCACATCTCACATCCTAAAATGACTTGAGTTTCCCTCCTCCTCTCCTCAGGAGCACATGCAAGGCTTTGTGCGACAGGAAGGTCTCTGCATCAAATCCAGCTGCCAGGTCTCAGCATTTGGCCTGAAGGCACTGCTATATTCATACAGCCAATTCCTCACAAAACTATTAGAACTGGTGATGGAACGCAGGACTGCAGGTGATGAAGACTTCCAGCACATTGTGTGACTCCGGGAATGATCTGCTTATTATTTAACTTGGATGCTCTTTTGTTTTTTTTTATCATTTGGGAATATCCAGTGTAATATTTTTAATACTACATGCAGAAAGGTAGTTTAGTGGACAGAGTTGCTGTCTTGAACTAGGAAGACCCAAATTTGATTCCCACTTTCTTGCTGTAGCACTCGTTTACCCTATATTTACTCCAGTAAAAATTACCAGTATATGTCAGACTATTATATGGGAAAGAATGGCATTCAGGACAAAACGTGTCACCTGAAAGTAGACGTGGACCAGAATGTGAGGCATTGCAGCATCTGCTATCCTGGAGCTCCCCCTAGGAGCAGGTAGCAGTGGCATAGTGGGAGGGGCTACAAGTTTCGCCAGCCATACTTTACCTCGCCTTCTGTGCCTGTTACCTATTGAATGAATTGTTTAAAAAAACATTACATACCTTGATCTCTAAATTCATTTGCAACAATAAGAGACCTGGAATCATGCTCTCCGAACACAGCCAACCTAAAGAGATGGGCGGACTCCTGTACCGGACATTAGACTTCACTACTGCGCTGCACAAAGTAAACAAAGCCTAACTGACTTCAGGTAAGACAAGGATAACAGACTTTGCACAGAATTAATTCCAGTGGAGAAGCAACTCATTGATCCCAACAAATCTATGGGCTTCATTTCTGCATTTTGCTCCAGTTTAACAAGTGTTGACACGAATTCCCACAGGACACCAAGGCAGACATGGGAACACGATTTCAGTGTCTTTCTGTCATTACCATCAGCTATATGTGCAGGAATGTTATAGCCCCAAGCTGTCCAGGGGTTTGGTGGGAACGGAGGGGACATAGGCCGTACCAAGTTATTTGCAAACACACCGAAAGGATGACAAGCGGTGTGCAAAAAACAGTTATTGTATTTAATTCGATTCAATACACAAAACCTTAACATGAGAGAGTTTTGTAAACTCCTCTGTTTTCCACAGCCACAGGCTACTTCCAGGGACCAAGAGTGACGGACGGGTGTCTGGTCCAGTCAAGAGTGGACAATGGTGTCCAGTACAGAGTTCGCTGGCTTCCGGCTTGTAAGGTGAAATCTTGTAAGTCGGAGCTTTAGTTACTATTATGGTACGAACTTTGAAAATTCCCCCCCTTTCACCTCTTCTTAACTGTATGTCTCACAATGTGCTTGTAACTCAGAAAAGGGGATTAAATAATTTCACTGGAATAGACAAAAATTTGTAAGTCGATGACTTCTGCTCACTGAATGTGAAAAACAACATTATTGCCAATAAATATTTGTTAAACTGTGTAAAAGGGTCATTTTACTGTTGTAGGATTTTGTTTTTATCCTTACATCACTTAACAAATAACACAATATTTGACGGCAATTAATGAAACGTTAAGCAAACAAATCATAGGAATTTTGTCATTTCGGATCACAAATCAGACACGTTTAAAAGTACAGGGCAGGAGTATCTGAGTGAGAATAAAGCAGGCCTCTTTCATCAGAGAACTTTGGCCACTTCACTATACAAATGTCACAGTGTCACAATGTCCCTCCCCATGTTTGTCATACGCCAGAAAACAGCAAACAGCACAGGGCGCAAAGCGAAGTGACAAAGGTTTATTTCAGGATGCTTGTGTTGACTCAGAATGGACACTTCAAATGGGCCACAGATGGAGCAATGTGTTAATAATTAAACGGGACTTTGTAAGCAAACAAAGCTTTATCAGACAACCATTACATTTAGCCAGTTTTCACAGAAATCTAATTTTCACAGTTAGGAATGAGTGTAAGAAACTCTAACTCTGCACTGTGACTCCGTGCAAGTTAAATGTGTTGTAATGTATTTAGAAAATACAGGGGTTTAACATTATTCTCTCCATTATAAAATTAACCAGTGAGAAATCACCACTAAACTGATCCTTCATCTGTGAAAAGCATGAGGATTCATTCCTTCTGCACTGATTCTCGCAGAAGATCCCTTGTAAAACATTAGATTGCTGAGATATTTGCTTGAACTAAAAAACCTCTCAGTGCCAGTTTTGTGGAACTGTAAACTTTAGCTGAAGACAGTATTAGGAACCACAAAGAATTTATAAATATCAGGTAGCTTGAAAGAAGTGGGATGATCTTTTGTCCCTTTTAGAATATTGTCACTCTGAGCTGCAGGTAGCAACACAGTTCAAGGCCAAGGTCAAGGCTGCAAGTTGAACTTGACTCTGCAGTCACTTACTTGGGTTTTCAGCAAGAGATCCAATGGCAGCGTTTTGCTGTTCCCTTCTTCTGTGCAGGGCTTTGAGCTTCAGACACCAGGAGGACATGCAAACTCTGCACTCCATGAGGCAGATTGAAACTGTTTTCCAAATGCTGCTTGCTGTGCCACTGTGAGCCAGTTGAGTGTTGTTTGCCCTAGACGGGATCTCGATACATGCAGCAGTTTCATCTTACTTGGCTTCACTAGCAACGCAGTATACTGAGGCCATCCTTTAATCTTTTTTAAAACATAAAACCATCTAAATATAGGAAAAACAACGAAAGTCAACCACATTTTGCCAGGTTTTCCAGACCGGGTTGTGTGTTATGCTGTCAAGTATTTCCGTATCTGTGAGGGAGCTTCACCTGGAGACCACCTCTTCCTTCTGCCTTAGCAAAAGCTGGCAAAGTGTTCAGTACTTCAGCTCACCGTATAAAACATGTCTTACGTTCTTATTTGTTTATTTTCTGTGACCTGTGCTATTCACGTATTTTTTTCTGGCCTCTTTCTAATTCTTTTAACTAATTTGATAATAAATAATAATCGTAATACAAGATCACCTATAACATCATCGCACTTGTCAGTTTCATTGTGGTGAATTCCAGCAAAGACTCACCTGTTTAGCAGTGTTTGTCATTGTGGTTAAGATCCTTCAACGTTCCTTTGCTTTTTATCTGATATTCTAAATATTCAGCAAAGTCAGCTTCACGCACCCCATCACACGTAGCTTGCGCATAACCGAATTTCGTGTGCAGTACTGTATATTATTTCAATCCCTTTGAAACGCTTGTATCCTGCATTACAACATGATCAGGGAATTGCAATTGGAGGGAATTATTTTTCTATAAGAGAACATATTAAGGAACCCAGTTTGGGATGTACAATATGAATGTATTTCAAGCTGGGGGTTTGCAAAAAGGGATGGACAGTTTAATTAATAACTAATGTTCTCTTTCTCAACGGCCCCAAGTTTGCATACCGCTTGTGTGCGAGCAAGCAGTTAGATGCTCTCCAGTGCTTCCGGTAATAAAAACGAAGACCCTGGAACACTGGAAGACAGGACAAGACTAGAGCTACAGCCTCACGCTGGAAGAAACAAAGGTAAAAACAAACCACATTCATACGGTTCAGTTCCTCTGAGTTTGTCGCTGCACCTTTGGCAAAAGAGGTATGAAGAGAGCTCTGTTTTCCCCCGGACACCGGAGACTGCCAGAGCAGCACAGACAGAGCTGTCAGGTAGCGTTCGCAGCACATTTTCCTGCCTGAAACATTACCGTCACTGGCTGATAGAAATATTAAGCGCAGACCGGTGTTTAATTCCCCTAAACCAAACTTGTCTCACTTCTGCCACAGGTAGCTGCCTCTCTTGTCATCTGGCGTCACAAAACAGCCAGTGGTACAACCGGAAAGTTGTTGTTCTGGTCACCAGTAATAGCAGTTTTGTACTGGAAGAAAAAGAATGTCAGCAAAACTGATTTTGGATGAATTTAATTTAAGTTTTAAACCTATGAAGTTCAATACAGAATCATGACTTGTTTGCACGGTGTGGATTTATGATGCTCTTGTTAGTTGCAACGGCAAGTAATACTGAAGACTGCTCACAATCTGTAAGCAGGAGGAAACCGCTGACATGTGCCGGAGTAGAACATTGTTTCTCTTAACGCCTTTTCCTTCAGTTGCCCTCTTCTCCTGCATGGCACCCGTCACTAAATTCTGCCCACGTTTTGCTCAAGGCAGGTGACGTGTAACGTGCTCTGGGCAAAGTGTCCATACTGGAGAAGCTGCCTGTCTGCATCTATAATGCTTTGTACGTTTCAAAGAGCACTTTAGATTGCTGTGAAATGCACAGCACTTTGCAAAAATGCTGAATAAACAAATGCAAATTTAAACACAGATTGTACAGAATACCTCAGATCTACACCGATCGCATGTACAAAACATTTCGGACAAAAAGAACTCAACTTGTTAATCTATGCTTATTAGAAATGCACATAACACAAGACACACGATCAGTCAAGAGAGGCAGAGAATTTGCCTCTATTAGTGACAGTTTTTTAGATTTTAACTGTTATTTGAAGAATTAAGATGCCATAGCAAAAAAAAAAAAGATTTTCCACGATATTCAAGAAAGATGTTTCTCTGCAATTTGTTGCATGCTGTTTATATTTTGTGTTGTTGTGCTAAATTACATATCTTGTGTGTGTATATTCTGTATGTTTATATGCTGGTAATGCTTGTGTAGAATTGTGTAGAATAATAATTTTAAATTCAGTTAGGCGCCTCACTGCACAACTCCTCTCCCCGAGACTAGTGACTCGTGCGATGTTTTTGCACGCAGCGAGGGGCAGGTCAGGTCTCCGTGCTGAAGCCCACTGAGCCCCCTGGATGAATGAGTGGACGACTGCTGACGTCACAGCCGTGGGGGTCCTGGAGGCCTCGGCCTGTGATGGCTTCAGCATGTCTGAGAATAGACACTATTATGGTAAGGTGTTCAAGGCTCTCGTCAAATGAAAAGAGCTATTTGTCTCTCTGTCTGTATTTACATTTATTCAACTAGCAGATGTCTTTCTTCAGAATGTACCACAGAGCAAAGGATTCGTTTCACAACGGACAGCGTTACAGACGCGATTCCCTCTATGTACAGAAAACGTATCCGGTTAAAACAAAAAACAAACTTAATGTAAAGACAATTTACTCGGTCGATTAACCGATCGTACAAATGCTGCCATCAGATACCGTACAGTAATTCGGTGTCCCTTTCAGGGTCCCTTTGAGGCAGATAAGAAAATGCAGTTTCAGAATATCTGTAAAATCTCACAGTGACCTTGACTTCTAAAGAGTATTGACTTTTTTATTAAGCAATTGTTTTTGCTGTGTCACTTAAGTACTGATATGTTCCAGGCGATTGTTTATATAACAATTGTAAACGGTTATATATTACATTATGAGAAAAAACAATTTTTTGGCTGTATTGGAAGTGCACAAATCACAGACCTTTAAACAGCTGTTTGCTGTTTTATGTTACAGTCCTTCAGGAGAACTTTCTACTTTAGCTCAGGAGGCATTTTTTGTGTTTTCAAAGACCAAAAGTGCTGCCTCCAAACAGCTGAGCTGTACAAGACTTTAAATTTATTCATCACTGAATCCTATTACAGACTCTAAAGCCACCGATGACTATCAGCTCGTGTTTAACTGGCACCTTCCTCCAAGGTGACTTACACTATTGTACACTAAGTCTAACTGTACAACAGCTCAGGGATGTGCAACCAGAGCAACGTAAGTCACACGTGTACAGTACAGTGTACAGTCTGCAGTAGCCAGATCACCTGAGAGGTCTTTCCAGCAAAGGCCCGGAGAACATGCAGCCTCCACTCACACAGTAAAACAGAGTATTCCAGGCACCGGGAAGCACGGCGTCAGCCTGTTTGGGCAGAGTGAATTCCTCTTTTACCTTTATCATTCTGTTTTCCCATTAAAGGCTCACTTATTACCTGCCCTCTGAGTAGCATACGCACTACACATGTTTTCTTTCTGAGCGTCTCAGCTGGGGGTTATACGAGAGCTGCGAAGGAGCTGAGCAAACACAGCTAGACAGGAGCACAGTGTTACACAGCTCTTGACGCCCAGGAACTGCTTTCTTATGTTGTGCGAGAGAACTAATTGTAACTGTGTCAGTTTTAATTTATTTTGGTGACATTTTGCCCTAAATGGACATCAGTGTGTTAATCTAACATTTCGTGTTATGAGGATTAATCTGACACATGAAATGCTTACTATTTAAGGCAATTATTTAGTTTCAGTTTCTGACAGTTCACCTTTCAAAAGGTTTTTGCGCAAGGCCTCATGTCCCCGACGGCGGGACTCCGCGAACAGGCCGGGGCACGAAAACAGCGACGTAGCGGGATGCCCTTATTCGCGTGACGGACGGTGTGAACGTGGCCAGGTTTCATCCAACGCTTTGCCCTCACAATTCATCTCATTTTGAAGATTTCACACTAAAAGCCGTTTTCCATGAATACATTATGTTGGCATATAGGCTGGTGCCTCTATTTAATTTTTACACATTCAATAGGTCACTTAAATATTTAAATACAGCTTAACAGCATAAATTACCAGTGAAGCACATGGAAGAAAAAAATGCAACAGTCTATGAAATGGTGTCAAAATAGCATATGAGGTCCTTCGTGTGAAGCATTACTAGATGAATCTGGGCAAAGACCGAGTTCTTTTTTGTACCTGCTTTTAGAATAGATTTGTAGTCTGTCGTTCAGCTCCCCTTCCCCACTGCCGCCGTGTCCCCCGGGCCGAGCAACAAGCACGGGGATGTGAGACCTCTTGGGCGGCACACGGGACAGCGCAGTCTGAGGGAGCTGAGCTGCGGTCCTCGGCCGTCTACGACATCCCGTCCGATTCATCTAACTGCGGCAAAGTTGATTTTTTCATCATTTTTCATACGCTTATCCCCATCATCTGCACGTAATCTGTGTCACGGCCCCCCGTGACGAGCGATCGCAAGTTCAGGTGCTGAGTCGCGTATCCAGTGGATAAGTAAGAACCGCAGCAGAAGGTGTAACTAGAACCCGGGGCCGTGGGGCACGAGGCGGCGACTCTCAGCACCGCCTGAACGTGGGAATGCGCTTCCAGCCAGGCAGCGGATCCCCTGCAGCGACTTGGAACAAATCTCTAGTTTGCTTGTTACTTGTTCGGGTCTCGGCTCACATGGACTACATGCTTCTCCCTGGCCTGTATCGTGAAAAACTAGTAAAAAAGTACAGCTAAAGAAAGACGGTGTTAATATTCGCAGCACAAGTGCCTGAACATCCAGGTGACTAATGGAACATGTAACAGGTATAAAATGAAGGGGAAAGAGCGTATGACCAAGGCAGGAAGACTGCAGCCCACAAAGGCCGGCAGTAGTGCAGCTCTGCTGACCACGGAGCGCAGAGGAAGTGAACATGATCAGCTCTTCCACCTGTGACAGATATGCAAATGACTGCGGTCCACGGTCCGTGTCAGCATGTTATTGATCCGCATTGTCTGCACTATCTCTGCTGAGGACTTACAGTAGGAACTGTTTTTCTCCAGGAATCATTCCCACAGGAAACTTTACAAAACAACCATTTTAGAACTCTTAGTACGAAATGAAAAAAACTGGACAAATATGAGCTTAGAATGACCGTCAGATTTTAAAGAGCAGTTAGGTCTCCTGTGCCTCAGTAGATAGACACCATTCCTGCTTTACTTTGGTCAGTTGAGTTGCTCCAGTCAAGCTGCTGAGAGAACATGTGTAAATACAACCTACAGCGCAAGTGGAACCAGGCTTACAATAAGGAATCATTTGCTTCTTCGGGTAGTGCTGAATCATCTGCTTGGCACTACGAGCAGGTCCAAGGAACATGAGTCTCCAAAGCTGTTCACAGGAAGTATATGGAGCCTGAGGTGTGATGAAAAACCAGCAACTATTGTTTTGGCCCAAATGGAAGGATAGACGACAGTGGGGAAACTGGGGTTTTAAAGAATCCGTGTCAGAACTAGAATATATGTATTTATTCATTACACAGATTTGTTCAGAAGTGTCGTTTCACGGTGGAAATGTCTATCATCAGTTAATCAGTAACTGTGTTAACCTTTGATCTCTTTGACACACCTTGAGAAGGTAGTCGGTAGCACCAGTAAAAGACGTTAGGGAACAGGACAGTTGCTCAGTTGTTCTTATTAAGCACCCTTTGTCCTCATGTGTCTCATTGAGATGCAGAAGTTTTCACAAGGTAAACGTCTCAGCTACAAGGTTCTCAATGTGTTGTCACTATAACCAGTACTAATTTGTTCAGACTACTGATTTTTAAATATTTCCTTCTTTCTCTCTACATACGATAGGAAAGTTTCATTGACAGTTTTCTTCTGTTTCGGTGCTTAACCTGATATGTCAAAATTTAACAATGAGTTTAGCTGTCAAAATCATAATAGTCATAATGTGATGTGGTAATTCTTCACACTTTCAGAGCAGTAATGCACATTATTTTGCCTTGTAATATTTGAAAGGAAGCATAAAGAACATTTTCCTAATGTGTACAGTGTGCAGTTAATTATTATTGAATTTATATAAATGAACGTTGAGTTGAGTACTTTGCTCAAGGCTGAATATTCATCTTCTTTCTCCCGCAGTTATAAATCCAACTTTTACTCTAATCAAAGTTCTATTTTTAACGGAAGAACAGGAAAAACAGCATGAAACAGTATGAGACTAGAAACAAAGGCATATCGGTTTTCCATAAACTTAAAGCAGGTTCTGACTATTTCATCATGTTAGGCAACATCGGAACAGTGCTAGCGGTGGACGTCTGTAGCTTCCAGGGTCCCAGCGGTGTGGAGAAGGAGATCTAAGCGTGGCTGATAATGCTCTGCTGCCCATGCTGTGCTCCTGCACTCACACTTTTAACTAACATCAATAATTATTTGATGGCTTAAAAGGTGTCCTGGTCATTTAACACTTTGTATAAACAGTCCCTTTATGTGACTTAAAATCTTAAAATCCGAGACAGAGTCGGTTGTAGAAATCGGGCACGTTTTCTGAAGGTTTTCCTGCTCTTGTTACCCGATGGACAAGTTCCTCTGTTCATGTAAAGACCCTCGTGTGACAGCAAGTTTGACATTCTTAACAGCTCTCTCTCAGTTTCGATGAACATCTCAGGGATTTTTAAACTTCATTTAATAAAGGGACTGTCAAAAATTCAAAATTTCAGACATTAATGGGGTTCAAGCAAGAATTATTTGAATGGAAATTATATAAATGTTTCTAGACTTCAAATATTTCCTTATACGTTTACTTTTACATTTTTACATTTACTTATACTACTCCTATTTAAATTTATACAGTTATTGCAGGTGAAAATTTTTAAAAAATCTATTTTCGTTTAAGTCATTGCACCTTGTGCTGTGCTTAACACTGATCGATCCCCTTTTTTTATTACTTTTTGTTTAGATTTTCTGGCGGAACGGGGAAGTCCCCTCCTACCGGACCAGGAGGTTCTCTCATTTGTCAGCTATCCCAGCATGCAGTATTCATCTGTGGACCCACCCATGGTCTCCCCACCTTACTACTCCACGCAGACGTACTATTCCCAGTACAGTGAGGAGTGGTACCCATCGCCTGGGATGCATCATGTGCAAAAGGAACCCGTACAAGTGAGCTCTGATGCAGAAATGGAGGAAGTCACTGTCGCCACGTACAAGAAAGCCAGGTCAGGCTCCCACGGCAACAGAATCAAAGGGGAGGAATTCTGTGTGGTCTGTGGTGACAAGGCATCTGGATACCATTACAACGCACTCACTTGTGAGGGCTGCAAAGGTGGGTCCTGCAGCTGAGCACCAGTGTCCCAGCCTCCGCTGCCCTCACACACACGCGTGACCCTAACTCGAGAACTTCAGTCAATTGTCCGAAACAATGGTGACTTTCAGAATCTCTTTCTGTAAGCAAGTGAAGCCATGCAAAACTTGTATCATTTATAAGCACTAGTTCTGATTCTGATCAAAAGCAGTAGTAATAACACTAGTAATGATATCAACAGAGCACGACTGCATTTGTTCTTTGACATTTCTGTCGAGGGGAAGCATGTAGTGGGTTTTATTATGGGAGGAGTGCGAATGTTAATAATGAAATATCTGTCTCTGTCCTGAGAATACATTTGAAGAGAGAGCAGTTTAGTGACCACCATTTGTGCTCATTTTTTGCTGAGCCAGATTGATGCCACTCGCTGGGGTTTGAGGCATCTTTTGTCCAAAACTAAAATGAGCATCTGACAAAAGCCAGAGGAGAAAAAAGCCTGATGCAAAAGTGAAACTAAAAGGGCGTATATCTTCATCCCCATTATATCTGCACCCGTACCTATAAAGCCCAGTCAAGGCAAAAAAGCAAACAGAAAAATTCTCTACTATTACTCAACTCCACTGTGCTAAAAATTTCACTGTAGTTGTACCAGGTATACAGTCATAAAATGCATCCTCACTGGAAAATAAATCTTGCTCTGGCTTTTCCATAATCCGTAGTTTTCCTTTCTTAATTTTTCTATAACATCCATGTTTTCATTGTTTACCTGGATACCGATAAAAAAAAATACACCCTCATAACTGTCGTGTGGAAAAAACTGGCTGCAAAGAGACTTTCAAAACAAAAGGTAAAAGGGAAGAATTGCATAGCTCAGAAGTTGTCCATTATCATAACAATACAGTCCTAAATGACCATTACCGACCAGTGCACTGTATTGGCTACAATAAAAACAGTTTTTGTTAACAATTTTGGCAGCAAAACAAGCATCATCACATGGCTGCTCATCTCATCAAAACTGGCAGCAGGAGACAAATGTAAGAAAGCGCTTTGTCGGTCTAGCTTGTGAAGAAGACGTCTGTAGACAAGCTGCGCCACGAATTGCATGAACATGCAGGACCAGTTGAGATCCTGCGGACTCCAGGGAACCGGGAGGAAAGCTAAGCAGGAGGGTCCTGCATCTGTGAGAACTGCTGCAGAGGAGCCTGGAAGATCTACTGCGCGATTTCCTGCCGAAAGGTGTTACCCACGATACCCCCCGAAAAACAAGTTTCAGCAAGTGTGCAGGGGGTCCCGTATTCAGTGTTATTTTTTAAAAGCACTAGCAGACGTACCACCTGAAGTACCGACCGATAACTGTCACAAAAAGTTTTTACAAAGAGTGGAACAGCGGGCAAAAAAGCTGTGGCTTCTTCACTGGCTGTTTCTGAGCTGGTCCCGCTGGAACTGCTGTCTCTGTTTACCCAGCTTTTGTATCAGGTCATTTTTAGCTCATAAAAAGTAAACTTTCCACATCTTCTCTAAGGCTATTGGAATTTTTGGAAAAACACAAATTATCACGGATACTTAACTCCAAGTTTTCTCTGTAAACGTACATGCTACATACTACTGGTTCATATATGCAGTGCATCTAACAGAAGAGTCACCTGTATACTAGTATATTCTCACCTTGTCCTCTTCCACAGGGTTCTTCAGGAGGAGCATTACAAAGAATGCTGTGTACAGGTGCAAGACTGGTGGAAACTGTGAGATGGACATGTATATGCGAAGGAAATGCCAAGACTGCCGGCTCAGGAAGTGCAAACAGATGGGGATGCTGGCAGAATGTGAGTCGCCTGACAGGAACCTCCAACCAGTTTCTCCAAATATCTCTTAGAAATCTTAAACATCTGTTTAACAGTCCAGCAAGGATTTCTTCACGTGTTTTTCCACTCTCTCAAAACGAATATCTACTTAATAGTGTGGAGATGATAGCAATAGCGCACAACAGATTACGTGCACAAGACGCAATCCTATTGGGAGGACAGCTGAGATACAACTGCAGCGCATTGTTGTTGCCTTTCCTGGCTGCTTCTAACCATGATCAGAATGGCTTCCAGAAGAGAGCAAGGAAGTGCCTCAGAGATGACGGTGTTGGACTTCGCTAGCAGCTCACAGCGGCTACCCAGCGTAGTGTCAGTGCTGGAGAAACTATGAATGTGGTGCTGAGGTTGTGTGAACGGGGGCTGCTGAATGGAGCGTAGTGAACTCTGCAGGAAGAATCCTTTACACTGTCCAGAGATAAAGTCAGGTCCATCCATGCCCTGCAGAATAGCAAGATATTCTGATTTCGTGGTACTGCTGTTCAGGTCGGCCTGCGTGGCGGAGAGAGGTGGGGGGGGGGGTTGCGGACGCACGTACTTCCCTGCAGAACTTGCATTTTCGGATGTAATATCAAAACATACAAATTTCTGAAACTGTTTTGCTGCAGGTAACTAGAATTATTACCACTTCTTCTTTTGAAACTAAACATTTAGCAAGAATTCACTTTGAATTGGTGAGTGGATTCTAACTGATACATCTGTGTTCAGTTATGTTTCAACATGATTTGTCTTTTTTGTCGGGGGTCTTGGTTGCAGGTCTATTGACAGAAATTCAGTGCAAGTCCAAACGACTGAGAAAGAATACTAAGGCTTCTTCAGAAGAGTCTGCTGGGGATGAGATCAAGGGGGTGGGTGGTGGTGACAAGCAAGTCACTTCCACCACCACAAAGATTGCAAAGGTAAGGTTCCATTGCCATCTGGAAAACAGGCAATAATTCTGTGAACTACCTGATTTGAGAAGCACTTTTACCCATTTCTGCTAACCCTTTAAATTATCCTCCCTTCTCTGGTTATTTTTTTACTTGTAACACGGTAAGCATTACCTGGCATAAGTGAAAAAGATCATTCTGGATGAACTGAGAAGGAGAAGGACAGTTGACAATTTCTCAGTGTTGGGATAATAGAGAATATTGGCACATGTGACAGGAACGCGTCACAGCGGAGCCGAAGCTCCCCGCGGCTGCCGTAGCAGGAGGTTTAGAAATGAAAATGAAAACAAAGAAAATGCAAATGAAAGTTATAGTTTGTAGTTATATTATTACTCTGCACTGGAATTATCTTAACAGGAATAGTGAGTGTGTGAAAGGTGTGAAAAATATAACTCAGGCCTATTGTACAGTACAATACAGAACTAACGCCTGTTCATTGCTTAAATATCCGTAAGGTTTATAAAGTGCTGCACACGGAGACTTCTGCCTGAGAATGAAAAGCATTTACCAGGAGGTCGTTGGAACCAAAGCCCACTCTAAGTCGGAGACACCCTCTGCAGAGGGTGTCGCACCAAGTTTAATAACCACTTTCTTCTGTTTCAGGAGAAAATTGAGCTCAGTCCAGACCAGGTGACTCTCCTCAAACACATAATAGACTCCTATAATAAACACCAGATACCCCAAGATATGGCGAAAAAGCTCGTGAGTTAACTCCGCCTGGACTATTTTCACATTATGAATATTAAATTTTATGATTCAAGGCAAGAACATATTTTATTGCAGAGCTGCAGTAAACGGCACATGTTGGACGTGTTCATTTTCCAGTTGAAGAACAAATGATTCATTACAGTGTCTATTATCTTAGCTTCAAGATCAATACAGCACAGAAGAAAATTTCCTCTTGCTGACAGAAATGGCTACTACTCACGTGCAAGTACTTGTGGAGTTCACCAAAAACCTCCCAGGTGTGTGGTTTCATGGAAAATGCTGCACTGTGTACTGACCTCAACAGAGGTTCCCCACAGCAATGTGGAAACAAAAAGGCTCTTCTGTGTCATTCATGGATGCTGGGATTTTCCTGTCAGGGTTCCAAGCCCTAGACCATGAAGACCAGATTGCCCTCCTGAAAGGCTCTGCAGTGGAAGCTATGTTCCTGAGATCTGCCCAGATATTCACCAGGAAGCTTCCTCACGGACACACAGATGCGCTGGAGGAGAGGATACGAAAGAGCGGTGCGATGCATTTCTGCATAACCAAACAGATAGATGAGAAATAAAATGCATAAGGAACCTTTTTACTTTTGAACAGTTTCAAGGTTTTTTGTTTTGTTGTATTCTGCTTTACGGTTTCTGTCTACAGGAGCTGTAGTTTATTATTTGGATATCAGGCCCACAAAGCTTATATTTATTCATGTAGTTTAGGTCTGATACTTATTTGTTGCACATACTTCTTGCGTCTCGTCTGAGGGATGAATGCAGAGGGGTGGTGCACAAGTAGAATTCACAGGGGGTCTGGCAGGTGGTACATTGAGCAGATGAATGAGGAATAGTAGCCATAGTTCTTACTCCGGTTTGACAGCTTTCTAATGGAATTATCATTAGGCGGCTTCGTGGCTCAGCTAGCAGTGCTGAGCTCAGGAAGAGGCCTCAGGCTCGACTGCTAATACTACACCCACCTAAGTCCCAGTACGAGGGTGACTAGAATAAAGAGAGTCAGGCCGGCTTGGACGTCAGCCCGACTAGCAGGCGGAGGAAGGACAGTTTGCTGGTAAGGAAGCTGCTGGAACCGATCACAGATGGACAAGATCTCATTACATGAACTTGATGGAAGAGCACAGCCAATGCGAGAGGCTGCCCGAAATACACGAGGGAACTACGGATACTTAAAAGACCATCATCAAGACTCGCCGAAAAACAACTGGTCTCCCAGTGCTCAAACGTCAGAAGAAGTCTCCTGCTGAAACGGGAAATGGATGATGTGAAATGCAGGTGACAAGGCTCAAATCCCCTGCAACTACCAGCAGAACCCACAGAAGCAGAATCCAGAGAAAAGCCCACAATGGAAGGTGTGGTGGCGTGGCGATGTGGCGGTGTGGCTGCCAGCTGCCATGCGTGGCACAGAAAGAAGAAAGAAGATCGTAGCTAAGTTAACTGCCAGCCAGCATACTAGGCTTCCTGTTTTTGGTGACATCCTGCCATCCGACTGCAAGCTAGCAGACATGAATGCAGCTGTAGCCCCAAGAAAGTGGAAAAAAGAGGAAGACGAGAAAGGAATTTTTATATATACAGTCTGGTCTCAGCTCTGAATTGAAGGGCTTCATTAGTGCTCTGCCACGTTCCCCCGTGTTGCTCTTCAGCTTTAGTGCAGCAGCATCACTTGATGTTGCCGGCTTGATGCGGGTCCCACGGTCACGAGCACCTTTGCGCTCCAGAGGAAACCCCACGTTAGTCTTCTGTGCCACTGGAATCTCAGCATCAAAAGATGTCTCACAGAGGTGCTATAGGGGCCCACAGAAGCTTTGCAGCAGAACGACTTTGGATTCTGGCACGTATGCCAAGTTTTCAGGAACATTCTTGGTACAAATAAGTGAACTTCATCATTAAGTTTTCAAGGAAGCAATAGGCTCAAGAATAGCACTGACAGCAGAACATTAGACACTGAGCAACCTGAGCTTAGACATTCATCAGTTATCGCATTTTCCCCACAAAACTCAGTTTCTCAAGCAGAAAAATTTCAGGAAGTTACACCTCAAAATCAAGCTAAATTTTCTCCATGTCCTAATATGTAAAATTACATTGCAAAGTATCAGACAAGAGTCTTCATGTTTAAAAGATATGTTGTCTTTCAGGAATATCAGAGAACTATATAATCCCCATGTTCAATTTCTATAAAAGCATTGGAGAACTTCAGATGATGCAAGAGGAACATGCTCTTCTTACAGCCATCACCATTCTATCACCAGGTACTGTGCACGTCTGACTGAAACATCAGTCCCACACACAAGGCATTGAAACGTGAATTAAAACGCCTCCGGAACAGAGACCACAGACACACACCATCTGCACTATATGAAACATAATGACAACTGTCTAAAAGCTGCTAAAACAACACTGTTCTAAGTACCTTATTGTACACCTTTAAGGAACTTCTGCAGACACGGTGAGTTATGCACACTGGTAACATCCTCCCCTTTGACACTTTTGAAGTGAACCATAAATTGTAGGAAGCAGGAATATCACATGTGTAATAAATCATTTTTGATGAGCAAGTGACGTAGAACTGTTGTAACTCACCTGAGCTGCACTTCCCGGTGCTGTACAGATCGGCCATACGTGAAGGACCAGAAGGCTGTGGAGCATCTTCAGGAGCCTATGCTGGAGGTCCTTCACAAGGTCTGTAAGCTGCATCACCCACAGGAGCCCCAACAATTTGCGCGGCTACTGGGCCGATTGACGGAGCTGCGTACGCTCAACCACCACCATTCTGAGATGCTGCTGTCCTGGCGCATCAACGATCACAAGTTCACTCCACTGCTCTGCGAGATCTGGGATGTGCAGTGACAGGTCGGGCTCTGCCTCTGCCATCCCAGATGGAAAGGTAGTGACGCAGAGTTTTAATGTAAAATGTGTGGCACAGAAAGGGGCAGGAACCTATTTAGCAACATCTCCTGACACAGATTTGTTGCTGCAGATAAGGCACCACAGACATCGGTTGCCGTGGCGTTTTTATCCCGCCTTTCGGCTCCTAAAATCAATGGCTTTAGTGAAAATATTAAGTGAAATATTTGGCATATTTATTATTATTAATAATACTAATAATAATAATAATAATAATAATTTTGTTTTGGGGTTCATTCAAAATGAATTAGGGTTAAGGGTTACCTCCATTCTGATCTGTCAGGTGAAAAAAACTGCAAGATGTTAATTTGTTAAGAGTTAATCTATTTTTTGTACAGCTTTATTATTTGACTTTGTTGTACCTAAAGTGTTTGTTGTTGTCGTATCTGGTGTGTTGTGTTCATGTTTTGTTTTCTGAAGTCTATATCAGTCCTTGTCCTATAATGTTCTGATGTTGTGATTTGAATTGTTTTGTGTTTGAAATAATGTGTAATATTTGGAATATTGTATTTGGACTGTGTTAATACATTGTTGGTTTCTAATAAAGTTTGGGAGAAAAACTGTAGGTCCTTAGGCAGAACAGCAAAAGTTCAAGGTACCTGTAGCCTCCAGCTGCTGCCTTGTATGCAGAATAAATGCAGCGTTAAGGAACCCCTCCTGGTGTCTTCATTTCCCTTCCGCACCCGCAGGAATATTCATCTCCAGTCCGAAGGCCACCGTGGGAACCCAGCCTGTATCCTGGTGGCCGCTGTTTCCACGCTAATCTGGAGGTTAACACACTAGATCTAGCCAGAAAAACAGGTGGACTCACACTGCAGGGGGCAAAAAATAAACTTTTGTGTGCAGAAACCCAGCATGTGTCTCTGACCCAAAATCATGTGGCAGAAGTGGCACTGCTGCTGTACAGAACGAAGCTTGTGCTGTGGGACTAGAACAGCTGGCGGACCTGTTTTGCACCCCCCAGGGGAGCACCGGTGTCTTACAGCAGCAGGACGTGGGTTCCATCTCTCAGTCTGTGTGGTATTTGTACGTTTTTCCTGCAGAAATGCTGCAGTGGCTGCACCCTGTAGGCCATTCAGGGTGACCAGTGAATCGTCTTTGGACCGTGGGAGGAAACCTGAGCACTGAAACCTGAGTCAGACCGAAAGCCACATGTGAACCGGCCAGATGCTGCCGCTGAGCTGCGCTGTGGACACGGGCGAGCGACTGCGGGGGGTCTGGTGCGGTGTATCTGGTAAGAAAGCGCCACCGGCTAAATGCCGCTGGGTGATCGTTGAGCTCACTTTGCAGGGACGCGTGTGGTAAATTATTAAATATAAATGTAGCGTACATGAGCGCTAACAGAATAAGAAATGGAATATATCCTCACAAGCCTTTACAGTGAGTGTTTCGAGTGGACCGGCTCGGTTTCCATAGTTACGCGGCAGCTCACATTCCGACACCTTCCGCACCTGTTTGCTGAAACGCCGAGAAGACGCGTAACCGCATTTGAGGAGCGCGTGCGGCCGCGGCCTGTTGCGGTTTGTCGCGGCGAACCTTCAATAAAGTTTCTCCTCCTGCTTCCCGCTCCCGCCGCGCGGAGCTCCTCGCGGATCTGTGCCACGAGACACGGTAATGTTGGCGGTTCTCGGTTTGTCTGGTGTGTTTGAAACACTTGTTCCCGTTGGAAAGAAACTGAGGTACAAGTTCACATCTACTGAGGCCATTTGACTCGTTTCGCTGGCATTTTAGTTCAGTGTTGATGAACGTCGTCCTTATTACCCCGTTATGACTGTAGTGGCATCTTATTTTTTGGCGGTTTGGCTTCTCTTCAGCCGCTCCCCGCTTTGCAACATAAACCTGCTTCGAAATGGCGCGTTTTGGACTGAAATGACGAAAAGCAAGAAATAATGTTTATTCCGCCCAGATTTGACTAATCAAACGACTGAGAAGACGCAGGTATTGCGGATTTCGGGCTCTGTTTGGGTGAAGTGGGATGAATAAACGCGCACAAAAAGTGCGCTGCGGCAGAAGACACGAAGCAAGAAAACTAGCTGCTATTTTGCTTTTATTTGGTCAATGAAGTATCCGATAAGTTTACAGTGACAATAAGGATAGGAAATTAAGTGTTTAACTTGTACAATAATTTCTTCAAATACTCCTTTTATAGTCGCAGACAAAATGTAAAACAATTTTTTGGAACTTTGTTTTCCGTTAAAATGCATCACTTTGTGGGTCTGGCCGTGTCTGCGAGAATAAGATATTGTCGTGAAACGTGGTCACACATCCGAGGTGTGGCGGTGTCCTGCGGCCACTCGGGTCACCCGGGTTTCCACAGCTTCCTCTGGTCCATCACTGTCCTTGTGACGCCGAGTTAACGTTGTCCTTTGAGTGTAAATCGCAACTCTGACACAGGTGACTTGCTTGTTGTACTTCATATAATTTTTATATAGAACTCTCTAAGGGAGGTAAAGGGCACCAAATAAACGTCCAGGAGATGAATGACAAGAGGATGACATGTAGACCGCCTGCTGTTAATTCAGGCCAGTTAGTTGTCTAAGTAAGCCAGTGAAGTGGACCCCGGGAGGTTTCTCTACGTTTCTCTAAGCACCAGGGGCTGCCCACCCCTCCTGGACCTTCTGTTGTGATGAAAATGGACAGGTCATAAGAAGTGAGTACTGAGCAATACACCATGTATCCAGGCCCATAGCTGCTTCTGTATGGTGTCAGTAGCCAGTCACAGGCTCCAGGCCATGGAGGTCAATGGGTGGTCTGTCCAGGGGGCAGCATGGGGGGCTTGAGCTACAGTACACATCTAAAAGTAGGTGGGCTGTAGGAGCACTGAGCAGGCAGAGTTTTTTTTGCTACAAAACAAGGGCATGTCTACCAATCACACATAACATGTCCTTGCAACAGGTGTCTGATTCTATTACCTTTGTTTTGCTCTCCAGGGTCTTACCAGGAACGTGTAGCTGCATGAGATGAAGTGTAGGGCTGACTACTTCTAACACTCTCCTCTGTTAAGTTGATTTATTTTAAAATGGTATGCTTATAACTCTTCTAAGGTGGTGATCTGTGATGTACTCATCTGAAGGAAAAATTTACTGCTTCTAGTTTTGGGTGTACTGCAGATTTGCCCAGATGAGCCCCCCCAGTGACCAAATGAGGAGAGCTGGTTACAAGTATTTTTTTAAATGTATACATTTTTACAAATTTTTAAGCCAACAAAGGTATGTTAAATGGATACTAACTCCATGGCTAAAACAAATTCTTTGGTTAAACTCAGTGTGAACAAGTAATCTGTTTGTTTAATGGCTGCTGCTTACAAGAGGTTGTGTCATAAATGTCAAACAATTTGTCCGCACACCCACAATGATCCTTGACCTGATAAGTCATAACATGTACGTCTTTATGTAGTTACATTTTGGTCGTACTGCTCTTAAGGGGCACCTTCTCCATTTCAAATGACATTTGGCCCAAAAAAAGATCGCTTAGCCAGTAACGTTATGTAAATGTGATGAACTGGCCCATCTTGGAACAAAGTTAAAACCTCTGTACTGGTCAGGGTTTATATCTATGGGTTTGTATTGATAAGTGTTAAATTGGTGAAAGTTTATTATAATCCCCCCTGCTCTGGGTGGTGGGTTCTTAAGACAAATGTGATTTTGCTCTCCTGCCCTCTGGATGCAGCATCTTGCAGTAAAAGACTGAGTCCTGCTTGACGCGTTAGTCTTAGTTCCATTTTGTTTGCACAGCTGGATCCTGCTGTGCAGGATACTGTCTGGATGCTATATAAACAGAAATCTGAGCTGCCAGAGGTACTGGTATGGTGTTGGAAGAAGGTTGTACTGTCACCCCTTTGAATTTTTTGCCATTTTGAAATGCTTCAGTGGTAAACCACCTTGTTTATGAAGCTATGGCTTTGATGGTCCAGTACTTCAGTTGATCATCAGTCTGTGAATCAAAAGGCTTTTCCTCAAGTATCACCGTTTGTTGCGTCTTTTAAATGAGAAGTTTTCAGTGGAGGCCGGTTCAAAGCACTGTTCATGTGTGACCGCTTATACTGTTGGTTTGGAACAGCAGATGGCTTTATCTTGCATCTCAGTGTCCTGTTAGTCTGTGCATTATGCAGCACGCAGCAGTGTTCATCTGAACTACAGCTTGTCAGCCCACAGGTCAACTCTTCCTGTTGGCACATGTGGCTAAATAAATTCTAGGTTTGATTCAGTCAGCAGAGTAATCTAGAATGTGCTGTGAAGGGTTTGCTTAGTGGTTGTCTTATGGTTGTATCAGTTCATGATGTAAACGGAGCTTTATGTGGCTGGACTGAAATGTATGGTATCTTGTCAGTGTATTCCAAGGCCACCAGAATTGTTTTGGAGTGGGTTTTATTTTATTTTTTTTTTTTAATTCAAGCCAACAATATCGGCATTTAGCAACTGTTACGAAGTAGATGGTGTCCTAAAATAAAACACAAAAAAATTCTTTAGTAAAGGACAAATTCTGTTTGTTCAGGCAAATGTTAGCAGTGTGCAAAAGTCTCTATATATTTTTTTCCTCCCTTTAGTTCTAAATATTTGGCTTTGTTCATTCTCCTACCTAAGGGTTAAATTGTATCTCAGATACTTATTTTTCATGATGAATTTAATACTTTGAGATGGTTTTGAACATCTAATACCAATGCTGTTTCAAGGAGTGGTTAAACTCGCAGCCAAAAAAAAAACTCGTATGTTTACAAATACTGGGTTGAACCAGAGAAACGTCATAATTTGTGACCTGTGTTGACAGAATGGGTGGTGTTCAGTTACCACCCCAGTCTCTAGACTTATCTGTCTCAGATGATGGTATTTGCCCACGTCCACTTTGTATTTATTTCTGCAAACCGGTAGCTGATGGCATGTGTTTTCCATTAACTGAGCGGGCATATGGAATTCTAGCCAGACAACTTGACGTGTCACAGCAAAAGCCATCTGTCTTTCATGTAGTTAATAAAACTTGATATCCTGTTACATGTCTTATCCTAATACATTCTGCTCCTTCAAGGTTTATTTTCAAAACCTGTCCTGTATTCTTTTTTCTTTTTTTTTTTTTTTTTTGTAGGAATTAGCAGTGTTTGCTGGGGAAACAGCTGGAGGTTTGTCAGAGACTGATGTACTTCACTTTCAGCTGCCTTTGTGCTCAAGGTGTGCCCACATCTCAAGAATTCTGACCCTCATGAGCGTAGGCAGGCAGCAGGGCCACAGAGCATGGAGAAGGACCCACAGCAGATCTCCTCAGAGCACGCCCATGCTGATGGGCGGCAGGCTCTGCTGGAGAAGACCCAGGAGTTCTTCCAAATCTGTGACACTGAGAACAAAGGGTTCATCACACGCAGGGACATGCAGGTAGGGTGTCAGTGTAGCATGTGCGCATATATATAATTTTATTGGTTAAAATTCAGAAGGAGGGAACACCTTCCCCAAAGGGAGCTGCACAACTGTGTTCAGCAAACACTGTGCTTCTGTAATGGTGTCTGCATCTACAGCTTTTTTTATGTGATGAAATGCATTTCTGTTTATTGAGTTGTATGTCATGTTGGAGAAGACCTCAGCTGAAACGTATAACATTTGATCCAGTTAACGCCTTCATTGCTTATCTGGATCTAATGCATTTCTGAAGATGTGAAAAGCCTATATAGCAAGACGGTGTTCAGGATGTTTTCCTAAAAAGTGGAACACTAACCGAAAGGCCGCACACTAAAATGCATGAACTTCATTTCTCTGAAATCTTCTCAAATCTGTGATTAAAAGAATCGGTTTGGGGGTGAGGTGTATGCAGTACTGCTCCTGACTCTATGTGACAGTGCACAGACCTTTAGCTGTGTATATGCACTGGAACGATGGGTAAGGGGCGGTGGGGATGGAAAAGTGGTAAAGTGCACAGTTTCTTTGATCACCTTTTGGGAGAACCGATCAAGTTAGAAGTGCTCAGTTGTCCCACTGTTGTCCTCCAAAGGTTTCTTACGGCATGTATAAGCTTCTTGCGCCTTTTTGCTGTTATTTTCTCCTACTCCAACTGCATCGCACTTCAGTCTAAAACGCCTTTGTAACGCTCTGATTTCATGACTCCCTGAATGTTTTCAAGACTTCAGTACCATTCAGTTTATAATTATAGAACAGTTTTCACACAGCGACTCGGTGCTGAACAGCAACAGAACATGTAACTGGTATATACTAGAGGCAGCCAAACAGCCCCACACCATTATGGAAGCATCAGCATATTTACCTGTAGGTAGGGTGTTTTCCTCATAAGCTTCATTTTGTTACCTATAAACAAATCTCTGGTCTGCATTGCATCATCATTCTACTCAACATTTTCCCAGAAGGATGTTAGTTTCTCTTACTATTTGCAAATGTAAGTCGTGTGTTCTGTTCAACAGTGGCACCTCCTTGGCCTTTGCCCATAAAGCCCTTCTTGGTTTAGTGCAGCATATGGTACAGGTAGAGCCAGACATGACGAGTGATCTGGGCTACTGCCCAGGGTTGCTGGGATCCTGAAACGTATAACATTTATTACCCCTCCCCCCACCATGCCAAGGCTCTTTTAAATATATATAACAAAGCATTTAAGCAAAGTATTTTCTACAGTCAATTTCTAACTTGTTCAGCCTTGTTTATTTGATGAAAATGTGCATTAATGCATCTAGGTGTACAACTGATTACTGTCCCGTGTGGAAATGCAGCCCATTATAGTATGATGATTATTGCCTGTAAGATCATCAGTTCCAAATGAGTATAAGTGCTTTTGGGGTGGCTCACACTTCAGCTGAAAGTAGCTAAAGCCAATTAGATCTGTTTGCACATTTACTTTGATCATGGCAAATAAGTAAGTGCGTATACACACACACTCAAAAAGAAATGTACACTGTTTAAGGTATGAGGGAGGGTATTTTGCTGTGGCCTTGATGTTGATGTTTACATTGCTTGGGGACAGTATTCAGATTTAAGATTTTCATTTTGCAAGAAAAATACCTTTAACCTCTAAACTTTAGACTGGGTGCCTTAGATCATCTAAGCGTTTCCTGCAAATTCTGACACATTTCCCATCTCTTTTCCATCATTTATGCATCTTCCAGAGGTTAAATGGAGAACTTCCCCTTTCCCCAGAGGAGCTGGAGAATGTCTTTGACTCACTGGATGCAGATGGAAATGGTTTCCTCACGCTGGAAGAATTCTCCAGTGGATTCAGTGGGTTCTGTGTGTAAAGTTATCTGGTGTTCACCTTGCAGGACTTTTTAAAGTTTTTAAAGCAGAATACCCAAGCTTTGTGAAGTGATGCAATAATCAAGAATAATGTAGTTGGACCAGAGGAATCGGTGAATAGTGCGAGATGCTGTCATTTGAAGACTGCCAAGAAACTTGACTCGTGTGCAATGTCTTCAGGCGAGTTCCTGTTTGGTCGGAGGATCTCTGTGGCAGAGCCCAAGCCCCTGCTCTTACCCAGTCTGGACACCACAGCACCTTCCACAGAAGAGCTGTATCGGAGTCGGTGGGAAGAGAGGTTGGTGCCTAGTGAGGATGAGGAACAGAGGTACTTTTCCCAGCTGATGGAGAGCCTAGGAGCCAGCAACATATTTGATGAGTAAGTTTCCCTTTAGCCTAATGTTTAGTCAGTTTCCCAAGTTTCACACTTTGTTATATATAAAATGAAATGTCTTTCAACTGGAAATGTTAATTTGCCCATTAGCTTTCTCTTTTTGTTGTCATGAAGTTAAATATAAGACATGGAGTTTACAATGGCAAACTAGAAATGCGCCCTCGCCCCCCAATTTTTGTTCCCCATGTCCAGTCCAGGTGAGGTGTGCAACCTATGGATCCAGCTGCATCGAGATGAACCTCACCTTCTGTCCAACTTTGAGGAGTTTCTCACACGAGTTATTCGCCAGATCAAAGGGGCTCGTGACGAGAAAAGAGAGATGGAGAATACACTTCGAAGGTGGCTTTTCTCAATCTGTGACTGCTGAGGGAAGAGCAGAGACCCTATGCTCTCCCCCACATTAGTGAACTGGGGTGGCCAGGGCATTTCAGTAATGCTGTGCAGAATGTGTAGGTTATCCCTTCCAAATGACTCTTAATCTTGTGAGAAATGCTTGTCATCTTCTGATAACAAGACCATTCAGTGTACATTCTGTGAATGTGAAAACTTTAATCTGAACCCATTAAGGGGTTTAGATGTGGTATTTTAATAAGGAACTTCAAGAAAATGGTTGAATAAATTAGACATTAAGTTGGCATTTGATGTCTTCATCTCACATTGGTATGGAACATTTTTAAGTTTAATGAATCTCAATGCTTTCTGGGCCAATGTAAGCTACACTGGGATTTTTCCTCTCCCTTTCAGTTGTCCATTACGACCTCTGGCATCGGTGAGAATGTAAGCGCTTAGTCTTTGGCAGTGAATAAGAAATGTATACTTAGTCACCTCTTTTTGAGGTGTTTGGTGGAAGAATAGAGGTGAAAATATTTCTATATGCAGGCATCCCTCGTTTTCATCTGATCTGTTCCTAATGGCAAAACTTCCATTACTTTCAGTGGCGTTTGTTCCCAGCACATCCCAAAACTCCTCATTTTCCCCAAGTGTCAACGACATGCTCTTAAATGTCTGTGTAACGGTTGCCAAGGATTTCGTCAAGCCTTTCCACTTGCAAAGCCCCCCCCCCCCACTTAATGTGGGCAAGATGATGGCAATAATGCACCATATGTTTAAACAAGCAGAACAAGATGTGATCATATTGGGAGAACAGCTGAGATACAACTGTAGTACACCACTCTTATCTTTCCTGGCTGCTTCTGACCATGGTAGGAAATCCAGGGCAGTTTCATGCTGAAATCTGAGTAACTCCAGCCCTTGATTTAATTCAAACTTTTTTCTTGATCTCTTCTAGCAAGGGCAAGTAATGAACCAAAGTGGGGACCCACTGGTCATGTTGCATTTATTATGAACTATTTTATAATTGAGCACTTACATGTTGGAATAATACATGTTGGAAAAATGGGTAATGTTGATGACCCTCAAGGAGTTTGAATACTTCTGCAAGGTACTGTATGGATGATTTTGCAGGAGTGTTGTATGCAGTTATGCTGGAAACCTAAGTTCAGTGGTGAAAACCATTATTGTCGTTGTCGTCGTCGTCACTGGACTTTGAAACGGACATTACAATTTATTTTTGCCTTTTTTAGCTCTTTTTTTTTTTTTTTTTTTTTAAACCTAACAGCAGTCATGCCTAAGTCTCCATGACTTTAACCCATGACTGACATCTTTTCACATAGGAAAGTGGCAACTCACAATGATGAAATCCAACATCTGTATGAGGAAATGGAGCAGCAAATCAAGAGCGAGAAAGACCGCATCCTCCTTCAAGTAAGGCTCAACATGCGCTGTATCTGCGGAGGTGACGTCTTTCTTTCACTCCAGTTGAGTGAGAAGGAAGAGGAATGGATCTAACATCTGATCTCTGCCACTTTCTGCAGGACTCCGAGCGCTTCCTGTCTCACAGCCATGACCTGGAGCTGCAACTGTCCAGTAAAGAGCAGGAGCTGGAGAACCTTGTCCAGAGGCAGAAGAGGGTGGGTATGGAAGCATTGAGGAACAGGTGGGGATTGTGTTTGTTTTTGAGCAGACTGATCAGGTAAACTGTGTGCATTTTTAAAGTCTGGTAGCCCGCAGAGATCGGAGTTGGCAGTTCCTTATATATAGTTGCATAATGACTTAAAAAAAAAAAAAAAAAAAAAAAAAGTTTTTCTCATGGGTTCATTTTCATTATATACATACACTTCCAGAGTGGCCTCTCTTTGTTCTTACTGCATGTGTCCTTAGACCATAGTAGCTACAGTGTGGTGTGAATTCTCTCCAGCTGGAGAGCCAGTGCCAGGAGCTTCACAGTGAACAGCGGCAGACTCAAGTGGAGAACTTGAAGCTGAAGCAGCTGAATGAGGAACTGATCAGGGAGCTGGAGCGCACCAGCCAGCAGCTGGCCCTCACTCAAGACCAGCTGGACCTGCTGCAGGAGCAGTCGTCCCACCTGCGCGAGGACCGTGACATGTGCGTCTCCCTCCCGCATGTGACATTGTACTGCGGTCTGCTGTCAGCTGAACTGGTGTAAAACATTACATTGATACCATGCACCCGTATTCAGGTTTTACAGGCATTCGCTTAGGAATTTTGCTCACCACATACCTCATTAAGTCTAGAAGAATGGAAACTCACTGGTCCACTGCTCGGTGACAGTTGTCCTGTGCATGAAAAGCTGGTAGTGAAACATCCATCGTCAGACTTACGTTCTGTCTCGTTCAGGGAAGTGTACCATGTCACAGAAGGACTGCAGAGAGAAAAGGCAAGTCTGCTGAAGCAACTGGATCTTCTTAGGTAAGACCACAGTGGTAGAGAATCCATAACCCAGCTTCCAGAGAGGAAAATGTGGACAGGTGTACGCAGGAGGTAGGGCAGTCTAACAGTGAGAAAAGGAACATGAACCATTCTGTTACATGTGGAATTGCTTTTTTTCTTCTGAACAGGGAAATGAACAAGCATCTTCGGGATGAACGAGACATGTGCTACCTGGTACTTCAGCTGCACTACTGCCAACTTGGGCATACATTTTCTAAATCTGGATGGATGGATGGATTAGAGGGCTATTAGTTTTCCTCACTGGTAAACTTCACAGTGAGCAGAGTTCTGTCCATATAACTCACTGTGGAATGGAAAACTAGTTTTAATATTCAACGTGGCACATTCCCTTTCTGCACGTCTGTGCTGATATGGATTAGACTTGTGTGAATTCTGCACATGTAAAGAATGGTGTTTTATTGTTTCCTGTGAAACTAGAAAGAGGATCATCTAGATGCGTGAGCTTTGTGGCAGTTTGCTCCATGTAACATTCAGTCCTGCTTGTTAGAAATCGGTCAGTCCAGTCGCAGCCCCCTCCCAAAAGCAGTGGTCTGGATCCACCCCCCTGACGTCCTTGGACAGGAAATCGTCTGGCACAAGGTTGGTCATTTAGTGACAGTCTTAGTTTCACTACTGCTTTCCTTGCCAAGAACATTCATGACTACTTTCAGCGCAGTAATGGAAAGTGTGGATAAAAGTGACATTTCCTTAAGTGGAGTATTGATATTGTCAAAAAGAATATAAAGCGGAGACATTATTATGGTCTAAATGAAGATTTGGGGTTAGTGGGGCAGAAAGTGTTACTGATTTATGAATTGTGATGTAATGTCTTGTTTGATTTTAAGTGATTCCAGGAGCAGCATTATAAAAGTCAGTAAAATGACTTGCTGGGAAAAGCAGCATTAAAGTGCTATAGTTTAGCTCTCATCTCTCCCTGCAGTGAAGAGGAGAATGAAGCTACTCCTTACTCCAGGAGGAGGAGTTCGCTGGGCCTCCCATTTGGCCAGGAGGCGGAGACCGATGGAGGTTTGACAAATCGGCGATTTCTACCCAGAATAATCTCAATTGAGGAGGACCACCTGCCCCAGTTGCTGCAGCAGGAGTTTCAGGCTCAGCTGCAACAGTTGAGTGAGGAGGAAGAGGGAGAAGAACGGCGGCACAAGCAGACGAACGGTGTCCACCGCAGTGACATCCAGTCACTCAGCACGGCCTTCAGCCCCAGTGATGGCGGCACACCCCTCTCTCCCAGGGGACAACCAGTTGGCAAGGAGACCATAGCCTCTGTAAGAAGAAAAGTATCTCTGATGGCAGCAATTACTGTGCACTACATTCGTATACCGTGTGCTCAGAGGTGTATATACTGATATAGCATATATCAGTACAGAATGCTTATGTGTTTGTGTGTGAGACCCCCTTATTCTTATGGAGCATTAATGTTCTTTTTCTGATCTTCCTGAGCTAAGGAAGCTATAAATTCCGTGAATGAATACTGTCCAGTAAAGGCTTTTGTTCTTATGGGTTCTAGAACGAGAGACCGGCTTCCCTTCCAGACCGCCTGTTTAAGATCGTTGTGGTGGGGAACTCCGGAGTGGGCAAGACCTCGCTGTTGCGCCGCTTCTGCAGTGGCTTCTTCCACCCCAGCACCTCTGCCACTGTAGGTGTGTGACCTCCTGCACTGTGTTCCCCACACTAGCACAGCTGTCTTACATGCTGACCCTGTCAACCGCTTTAAGACTGAGCTGCACGTTTGCCAAACAGAATTTCCTTTTTTTTTTTTTTTTTAAAGTCAGTTTCATTAGGAAAGAAATTGCCAAAACTTGCATTATAAAGTGTTTTTAAAACTGGTAATTGAATAAAAAGAAATTATTTCTCAGTCCATGGAATTTTATTTCATAGTAAGTATTTTATATCAGATTTGTCTGGTCAAATCTAGTAGGGCCAACCTTGTTGTTGAGGCATGGCAGATGAGATGGATTATAGAATTGTGACTTTCCTGTGGCGTGGAAGTGTGATGTCCAGCCTAGGTGCTGCTGTTTCTCGACAGGCATAGACTACGTTGTGAGGACGCTGACTGTGGACAACAGCCAGGTTGTGTTTCAACTGTGGGATACAGCAGGACAGGAGAGGTGTGTTTTTTTTTTTTTTTTTTTTCTCTCTCTCTCTCTCTTTGCTTGGCTCATTAGCTGTGCTTGCTACACGTGTGAACAAAGGCCCTCTAATTTGCCAGCAGCATGCGTGCTGAACTTGCTTCTCAGAACCTGTAAGGTTTCTTGGTTTTGGCATCACCTCTGCAGGTACCGCAGCATCACCAAGCAGTTCTTTCGCAAGGCCGACGGTGTGGTGGTTGTGTACGATGTCACTGCAGAGCAGAGCTTCAGGGCTGTGCAGCAGTGGTTGTCCAGCGTGCAGGTGAGCCAGGAGTTCAGCGTGAACATTGGGATCGGGGCTATTTTAGCCTTTTGTGCTGTTGCTCACTTTGGTTGCTTTGATCCCCGTTTCCTTAGCAGTTAAAGAACTTGAATGAAGCTGATTTGCAATCTTACACTGTGAACTTGGTTGTGTCCCTCATAATGATTGTTGATGGGAAGGACAGATAAAGAAGCTGCTTGATTTGTATCTATGGATAATTATACACCATCCACTTTATTAGGTGCACTGAAGCTCCAGGTGGGACCCACTTTTGCCTCCAGAACAAGGGGCCGGACACATTGCACAGGGTTCTTGTTTCTCACTGGCCTGACAACTGCTGACTTTTTAGTAGCAGCTTCAATCTAATTTCACATTCCACCTCACCCCAAATATGCTCTACTGGCTTGAACTGCTCTATTGACTGAAGACCACTGGAGTAGTGTGACTGCCATGTTTCAGGAACCATGTATTGTTCTTGCTGGACCTGTAAAAGTTTGGTCTGAACAGATGCACCTGGTCAGCAATATTATTTATTTATTTATTTATTTATTTATTTATTTATTTATTTTTGGGTACTTTGTGGCATCCAAACAATCCTCACGTGCTAAAAAGCCCAATGTGTGCAGTGAAAACTCCCCAAACTTACACCACCACCAATCTGCACTGACCTCGTGTCCCTAATACAGTGGCCAGTCAGTGCACCTCCAGGTAGTGGCTTAGATTCACTGCACAACACCTGACAGTATTAAGATGTATTAGTTGGTTCAACCTTTTAAATGGATCTTCAGGTGTATCTGTTACAAGGGCAGCAAGTGGTGTGTGGCTTACAGATGCTGACTCTGGACTTGGAGGCTGTAGGTTGAAATCCCACCTTCTGCTGTGGTTCCCTTGAACAGGGTGCTCACCCTCAGTTGCTCCAGTGAAGTGTTAACCTGTTGTATAAATGAGCAAAGCAGTGTAATTGGCTCAATATTGAGTCACTTTGTCAAAACACGTCAGGTAAATGGATACATAAAATCCTCTAACACTGTTTGGAAGATGTTTACATGAAGGAGTTGAGAGACAAGAAACATGCTTCAAGGTAAAGGGCAGCAGTGTCATGGTAAAGCACAAAGGGAATTCCCACCACGAGAGGCACTGGGAGGAATCTAATCTGTGTCACATCTCGGTAGGTTTAGGGTTACTGACTTATTTCTTTTTAATACGCTTTTCTCAACAGTGGCAACCAGCCACCGAAGAGAGATTAAAAAAGGGCAGAAGATTTGCAGCAATTATGAGATTCTGACTATTCAGGGGAAAAGAGCAAAGGAGATGAATCTGCACCTTTGGAAAGTTCTGTTAGTGTGGCATCATTTAGCAGATAACACTGGTTTACTTCAGTTATTTACTCAACAAAATTCAATAAAAATGCAGTTTACTGAAAGTGCATTTCATGAACTCCGTATAAGTTGGTCAGGTTTTGAAGTAACCATATTGATGTGAGTAAACGCGTCACACTGAGGTCAACAGAACTGTCAGAGGACCACCTGTGGGAATTGAGGGGAAAAAAAGTTGTGAATTGACTGTTGTCTTGCACTTTCATCTGTTGTTAGTGTGACATATCGTGCATTTTATTCACACTGTTCCTGGTTCAAGATGACGACTGGGGTTAACTTGTCACGCAGGACGGGGCAGGAGAAGACATTCCCATCCTGCTGCTGGGGAACAAAATGGACATGGAGAAGGAAAGAGAAGTCCAGACCAGGCTTGGCAGGATGTTGGCCGAGGTGCGTAAATGGTCCTCCTGAGCCCTCCTTGTAGACGGGCTGAGTACCTGAGACGTGCAAATGAAAGGTTTCGGCTAATTTTGAGCCACTGTTTTATCCAGTGACACTTGAAAGGGTCCACGTTCATGCTGCTTCCTTGCTTGTTCCACTGGGTACTGATATTGAACATGTCTTTCTGAGGAGTCTAGACTGCTTCCTACAGCTCCCACAAGGTCCTGTTGCTGGGAGGTCAGTTTCAGTTATTGTTTCCAAAAACAAAAAGACTAGTTTACCAGTAGTCTCCTGAATCTGAAGGTTTTCTTGCTAATATTTGGTAATACAGGCTGATCCTAAGACTGTAACATTTCAATAAATTCGTTACTCAGTAAGTATTGTACAAACATGTCGTCTAAACCAAACAATACATTTTTTTTTTCGGTTCCCCCCCAGATTTTGGTGCTTAAATTCTGTGGGTTTCCTCCCTACATCTACAGTTGGTGTTACAGGTTTCTGTTTATTCAGCAGTTCCTTAACGTTTGTTTCGCTGTCTGGCAGGACTCTGGCCTCGAGTTCTACGAGTGCAGTGCCTTCTCAGGCTGCAACGTCATGGAGTCCATGGTGCACCTGGCCAAGTGAGTTGGGCATCCATCTGTAACCACTTACTGTGCAGGACACTGTGGACGGTCAGGGAGTGAGGGGCTCAATGTCTCTGTGGCTTCATCGACTTCGTGAACGGACCTTTTGAACAAAATGTAAGCTCAGATGCAAGTATGACTTGGAGACCATAAGTAACACGGTAGGATGAGAATTTGGGTTGAGGATGAGTGATGTGAAAACGTTTCCGTGAACATCTCCTTACAGTTCCTTAAACTGGGTTTGACTGGTTTCAACGGTCCACTATAACCGCTTTTCCAACTGTAGTGAGGCAGTGGTAATTTCCATGTCTTGTAGAATTCTGAAGGAGCGAGAAGACACAGAGAAGGAGAAAACGGTGCTGCTCCTGGACGACTCGCCCACGAAAAGGCCCTGCTGCTCACGACAGTAACAGTCTGAGGTTCTGTGAGACTCTTTGTAACGAACAAGTGTGTCACATTCCTGTGTGAAGTTTGAGGACCCAGCAGTGTGATGGTGCTCCGGGTCGCCGTAGTGAACGGACCTTTGCTACGGCTTTCGGTGCAGTGATGAACGTGTCTTGAAAATAAAAGATGACGGTTTACTTTAGTATGTTAACGTAGCTGTAAAGCCCACAGTTAGGAAAAAGTGCGACTGCAGTTTTGATGTCTGTCTGACTTTCTGTGCACCTTTTTATAGATGCAAAACTGAATGATTTGTAATGTGGTTTTTAACCGTTTTGTTCCGAAAACATTTGCCTTAATTGTTTTTATGTCCGTTTTAAAAAGTCTGATTTAACATGTGGAGGTGATGTACTGGGTTCTGTGTTACTTTAAAAAAATTAAAAAAAAAAAAAGGCTGTACAGTTTACACTTAACGTTTCAGACCATTTATTAGTGTTGTGAATATTTTTCTACTAGTCGGAAAGGGCACAGTTGACCCCGTTTCTCCGTGGGGAGTAGACGTGTCCACCATTTTGTTTTCCGCCAGTCCCCCCCAAGACAGACCCCCAGCTAGGCATCTGTTTAAAACCAGCTGCTGTGTCCCTGCCACAGAACACTTCCTTTTTCCCTTTGTACTTCCAAAGATATTTGATGTTTGATGTTTATAAATTGAACTTATTAATAAATTAAGAGCAACTGAGTGGGTTTTTCATTCTTTTGGAAGGGTTTGTTCCCTTAATGCCTCAGTGGACTTGGAGTTGAACTTTTATCACTGAAAAACTGACTGTCAAGAGTTTAATAAAAAAAAAATAAAAAAAAAAAACGTGCAAAATCTAAACCTGCACCTGATTTACCCCCCCC
>UFQX01000793.1:146353-185330 GCA_900497675.1 Arapaima gigas
TCCATTTTCCCCCCCCCCCCCCCCCCCCCCATCTCACTGCCTGGCACCCAAGACTCCAGTTTCCCCTGTGACTGAGCTGATAATCCTAGATGTTTACGGACTTTACAAAGGCATTTAAGGTTGGGCCGTTTTCATCAGTAAATGGAAACGTGTAACATTTTACACACTTGTTTTGTTGGGTTCTCTCTACCTGTTTTTTACTTGGATCAGTGGTTCCAAGCCTTTTTTGTGCCGAGGACTGGATCATGTTTGTTTATTTTCGAGAACTGTTGGATTCACTTATTACTTAGTAGCTAAAATACAGTAAATGCGTTTGCCCAGCATTAGGCAGCAATATGCCAAACTCCTTACACAGTAAAGCACAAGTCCCTGTGAAATGGCACATCAACTGACTCATTTTTGCAAATGTTTATTTTTACAAGTTTACATGTCTAGCTTTGGCTTTGTTGCCTTGTTGGAAAGGATTTCTGCACACAACATGCACATTGGATACGGTTCCTGAGGAAAAGTCCTGTCTCTAAATAACAATGGATCGTATTTTCACTTGAAACGTTTGCCTTTTGCAGCTGTGTTTCCCTTGCTGTTTCTTCTGCATGGAAGTCTGTCCACTGATGTTAAAGACCACTCATCTTTCGCCATGTATGGAGTACAAGACAACACAAAACAAGCTAGTAACTGCTAGCTTATATTGTGCACAGTCTGCATCTATGATCTGGAAGTAATGAAACTGACCCGATGAACGTGAAACTCCCATCAGTCACATAGCGGCACTGAACTGAACACAGGCATAATATTTGATTCCCGATAGGGTCTGAACCCCCCCAATACACACACACTGCTTGCTGTGTGTGGTTCAGTGCAGGAGCTGCAGCTTTAGAAACACAACATAAAACCACTGCCTGCTCCCTTTGGTCAGCAGAATACCAAACACTTCTGTACCGCTGGCTCACACTTCATAAGAATTGCACATTCTTATATTCTCTTGGTTTCCTTTCAAGGAACTGAGTTCTAAATAGTACAATACTTTATAAAAATCATTCTATATGGTTAGACGACAGTGTTTAAAAAACATCCAAGCATGCAAATGTCCCAAAACGTCAACCACTTACTCCCTAACCAACAGAAAATGTTTTAAACATTGACAATCGTCGTCCCTTTTTGTAAACAGTTCCTTCACCAAAATCAGCAGTATGTTGCTCAACATCAGCCTCTTATCACGCACTTTGATTTAAGCTACTAGTAACGCTAATAACAGAAGTAATAACTTATTGATAGAGAAATGTACAGTTGCTGTTAACTTTTACATTTAATAACATATTCAGAACATCCTGATTGCAAATGGTGACCTTGAGGTGCCACTATCACTTTAACTGCTCCCCTTGAGGACAACATGGCCTGAGCTGAAGCCATTGTCCTTGTGGCTCGGCTCCCTGTGAAGTCCATCGATGGCAGAGGGCCTGTGCAGACCTGCACCACGCGGCTTTCCTCCCTGCTGGGGGCTTAGCGCATCTTGTAGTCATGAGAGATGGCTGCTTCACACAGCTGGCCCTTGAAATCCAGCTCCAAAGTGAAGTCCAGATCACGCTGAAAGACAAGGAAGACAAACCGCAACCTTCTACTGGACTTTGCTTTCGTTGCAGAAGTTAGGGTAAAAAGATGAGCAACACTCACAGCATTATTCTCATTGGGCTTCATGGCAATGCTGCCAATTATCTCCTCACCCCTCCTGACTGTGAGGTATTCCTCCAGGTAGAAGACAGTCTGCTTCCAGTGGGTGTAAGGAGCATCTGGGGCTGGAGGCAGAGGGAACAGCCGCTGCAGTTTTTTACACACATTTGAACATGTAGCAGTCAGAAGAAGGGTTGTTATCCTCTCTCAATACGAAGGTGCCCCACTACAGATTCGTGCCTTGGAAGATGTCCTTCTGCCAGACACCTGGCTCACCGATACAAGCGAGAGACCATCCATCCATCCATTCATCCATTCACTCATCCACTCATTCATTCATTTGCTTGTTTAGCTCACACCTGTGATCAGGGCGAAATTACTGCCATTCTCCTCTGCTGATGTTTACTGGACTCCCTCCAGTGGCAGAGGTACAAACAACTGGGTGACAGAGGTAGAATGAAGCAGCCCAGTGGCACCATTTTGTCAGACAGTCAACTCCTCTGAAA
This sequence comes from Arapaima gigas, assembly GCA_900497675.1. Taxonomy (NCBI): domain Eukaryota; kingdom Metazoa; phylum Chordata; class Actinopteri; order Osteoglossiformes; family Osteoglossidae; genus Arapaima; species Arapaima gigas. The sequence continues at coordinate 148,528 of UFQX01000793.1, forward strand.
AGCCACTCCTTCAGCTAAAGGCACTTTCGCTGCCCTACGGTTGCTAAGGTGAGGGTAGATGAGGGTAGGTGAGGAGGTTCTCTGCAGCACTGCTCTGCTCACCGTCTCACCGTCCCGCCTCGGTGCGACTCACACTGGGCCACAGTCACTACCACAGGCTCCTGCCCAGCGGGACCAGGAAACCACCTTCCGCTGCTTCTCACATGTGGACCTCGGGATTGAGCTCATTCTTGCATCAGTTAGTTTACATCAGTAAATGTAAGTTTAGGCTCCTCTGTATGGCAGCTGTTAGACTGTACGAGAGAGCCTAAGAAGACTCTGCGGTGGCTCTCCTGCGCACTGCAGATGCAAAACACTCACACAACAAATCATCATCTTGCATTATGGAGTTTGGGCTGTTCACTATATTCTGTACAGTATGTAGTAGAAGAATCCATACCGGTGGAGAAGCCAGTCTTTTTGTGACACTTTGTGAACTCTATGTTGAAGTAGGTGACCAGGGCGTGGACATAGTCATTGCGCTGAATTTGGAGGCAGAAGGCAGAAGTGAAGGACAGGTCCTCTGCCTTCACGGTGTATATGTCTACTTCCTGCAGAAGATACACCAACACACTGTGAGGAGACCACTTGTTCCACAGTGTTAGAGGACACATGTAATGTCTCTTTGATCTTGTGACCCTAAGAAGCACCGCTGCATGCAAGTCATGCTTTTGTTGAGTTCCACTGGTTCTAACTCCTAGCATGGGCCTTTCAGGGTCCTCGCAGTGGAGCTTCATAGAACACTTCTAACTGCACACATCACACATCATGAGTGAACAAGGAAGCCTTCTCACCTTTATCAAGCAAGAGTTGGTCACCACCTGCTTGGGATCTACAACATCAACCAAGGGCTCCTTTATGGCAACGTTGCGAATGCAGGACATATCAAAGCCGTAGACATTTTCCCACCCTGTGGAGGTACATGCAACAGCTCTATCTTCGTCCTGCTGAGGAGTTACACATGCTTCTTGACCCAGAACCATAAGTCACATTTTTTAGCAAAGTAGACAGAGAAGACAGAGTAGGTAGAATAGATGGAGCAAGTGGAGTAGGTGGAGGAGACAGAGTAGGCAGAGTAGACAGAGTAGGGGGAGTAGGTTGAGAAGACAGGAGATGGAGTAGATGGAGAAGATAGAGATGGAGTAGGTGGAGGAGACAGAGTAGGTGGAGTAGGTGGTGTAGATGGAGTAGGCAGAGTAGGCTAAGACAGAGGAAACGGAGTAGGTTGAGAAGACAGAGGAGATGGAGTAGGTGGAGTGGGTCAGTGCCAGGAGCGGCTGTGTGGTGTGTTTAGGGTCATATTCTTACAGTTGAAGTCCACTAGTGTCGGTGGTGTTGAATTGCTGTAAATAGTGTAAAATAATCCTTGAAACCTGTAGCTCTAAACCACGAGTTGAGTGGCATTTTCTTTTACCCTTTTTCTCCTGATTTCTACTCTGTTAGGCAGCCCAGGCACAGCGGTGCACCTTTGTTTGTTAGGGTAGGACAGGCATTTCTAGGTTGTTTAGTTGGTTACAGAAAGGTCTGATATTCGCTTGCGTCTGGCAGGATAAATTCGTAACGCAGGAGTTTATTACAATACATACAGCAACAGCATTTTACTGCTCTTCGCTGTACAGTCCTGTACGGTATTTATATGTACTTTTCTCATTTTGATTTTATCTGCTACAAAAAGGGAGTCCTGTGTGCTGGAGCAACTCACAATGAATTTTCAAGTCCTTGTACTGTCGGTCCTCGATGGCCACGACGTACAGGGTGGCCCGGTCCGGAAACATCAGCCCTCCAGATTTCTGTGGATGAAACGTGAGTGGTCACCTCACCTCACAGGCCCAGACATTTCATCAACTGAACTTTAAAGACCGGGACACTAAGAGTTTGTGTGCGTCACGTAACCTTCTTTAATTTTCTCTGAAAAAAACCCGGAAGACAGGAATAACAGGTCAACTCGGATCGTCCAAGACAAGTACTCTTTTCTGCTTCATTCCTCTGAGCTCAACACAGCTTCATCGCCTCAGCCACCCCGGCCCTCAGCTTCTTCCTTCCTTCACAGCGAACGTGTCCTGCTGCTGTTACACGGCCAAAAAGCATGATGGGAATGCAAGGCGGCATATTTTAAACAAGACGTGTGAGTCCATGTCTCCCTCACACACACGCACGCACGCACGCACACACACACACACACACAAAAACCTCCTGTTTTTATCCACCATGTAGACACTCAAACACATCCAGCATGTGTCTTCAAGCCAGAAGCACAAACGCCCGTTTCTCTATCACCCACCAGCCACTTGTCCCGGGCAAAGATCACTGTGTTCAGCATGGATTCGTAGAATAGGCAGTAACCCATCCACTCTGAGATGATAATGTCCACCTTCTCCACTGGCAGCTCCACCTCCTCCACTTTCCCCTTGAAGATGGTGATGACTGCAAGACATAAAGGTGTAAACCGTGCACAGGTGCTGTGCTTTTTCACACAGCTGCCGGCAGCGTTCCACGCCCTCCGTCCCCACAGCCAGAGCGACGCTCTGGAGGCGGCCGGCGTTACGACGGAGCTGCGAATAGCTGTCGTTCACGCTGCTTTTAGAGAGTTTCCGTCGTGCAGACCTTTCTGGGGTGAATGTGGCTCCTTCCAAAAGCCGATATTTGCACAGTCCATCTGACCTCTTCACATAGTGGCCGAGTACTATCTTAAACATAGCAGGGGCACTGTTATTTAACAATACACCAAAGAAAATTAACCGATGACGATTTGTAAAAGATTTGTAAAAATAAACACTACATTAAATGAAAAGACTTTTTGGGCGTTGTACTCATGCTGTGTTACAGCTTTGGGAATGTGCACTGGGTGGGTGAATGAACACAGAACAGGCCCTGTGGGTTTACACACCGCAGAGCCCCACGCTACTCACGGCCCCCATGGCTGCAGGGCTCACGCGGACACTTTGCGTTTAGGTAAGAACTGCTGCACTGTCAGTTGGTCGTGGGCGAAAGGGCAGGACTGGGGGCTGACTGGCCTGTCGGTGGACTCTGGCCTCGTGTAGACGCTGCGCTGCGGAAACCCGTCCTAGCGTCTGCGTTCTCGCCACATGCCGCAGCTACCCGGTGTTTTTACTTCTGACAAGACGCTGCTGACCACTTCGCTACACTGACGTGACCGAGGGGTTCCGGTGCAGACTGAGACATTTGTGAGTTTCATGTGAGTCTGGACGGTTCTACAGGTCTCACACAAGTTCATCTCATCTATTCAGACAACCCTCAAAAAACAAGTCTGTGGTCCTTGGTTGTTATATAGCGCCCCCTAGTGACAGTAGCCTATTTGCTCAGTAGTGCTGCCTGGTTTGTTCTCCATTCAGACTTTGTGACAATTTGTCTGCCGCACACACAACACTGCAGGAGCCAGATGGGCAATTGGTCCATCCACTCCCTCCCTCCTCAGTGATCGGGGTTTCCTCGCTGGGGGTCATGGCAGTCTGGTGCCAATCGCTGGATGTCGTGATTGGAAAGAACACCCTGGAAGGGAGGCGAGTCTCTCACAGGGTGGCCACACCGTCACACGACAGCCTAGTGCCCAGTGGTTCTGGAACTGCCCCCGGGACTGCTGACCAGCCAAAAGCTGTTAAAGATAACGGGCAGATGGACAGTAGAGGATGTAGTAGAAGAAGTTAACTGAGAATCTGTTTGAAACAGTTTGAACACCACAATCCATCTAAGAAACTTTTAAGAAAGTAAAAAAATAAACACTCCAAACCACTGAGGGATTTGCCATCTGGCATCTGTCTTTCTGCGCTATTTAACTCCACATTAAAGGTGCTTTTCTTGTGATTTGTGACTTTTCTGTGGATGTGAATGCGAGAGGACAGGAGGGCGGTTTAGTGGTAGATGTTTTAACACGGTGAGTCACGTGTTTATCAAGTCATCTAATAGTAAACGTGATGAAAAGATTTTCCATGTTGCCTCGCACACCCTGGAAACTGCGAATTATCTTCTCGCGCCACAGTCTCTCGACCCGCACTGATCCTTTCCCAAAGTCAAGTACTTGACCGCTGCGGAACTGTGACTTGTTAGCTCTTACCGCCTTCCAGGTGATTGGACTTGATGATTTTCTCAGAGTATTCAGAGATACTGGAGCACTCAATCTGCAACAAATCGATAAATAAACAACAACGGTAAATACAAAAATATAAGAAGCCGAAGAGTAAGAAACACATTCTTTAGCCCAACAACAATCGCTATTATCTCTGTATACGACAAGTTGCAAAGTAAAGGGTGTTAATTTCAAATGAGTTCCTAGACATTGTGCATCAAACTGTTGAAAGTCTTCCCCCCTCCTACTCTACGGCCTACAGCTCTCCTCTCCTGTAATTCCGAGTTATCTGCCTGGCTTTCTTGTAAGAACATTTATTTTGGAAGAAAGAAGAAAAACACGGTGAGCTGTTCTATGTTGTGGGGCAGTTTGAAACCATACGTTTGGATGTGTTGATTTAGCTCTCCGAAGTGACTATGGCAGCAGGATCATTCTGGACGGCGGGACAAAAAGATTTCACCTCCCCCTATACCAACACTCAGTCCCTTTCTAGCTCTTTCCCTAGGGCTGCACCTGTCCCTCATCTCTTTTTCAGATGCGGCTGTTGATCTGGAAGGTGGGCTGAGTCTGCGCTCCTGTGGGCCACAGCCAGGTACACTGATCAGTAGTCTTCAGCTGACACCCTTGTCCACGGTGACCCACAAGACTAGGCACAACACTGCATGCTCCACACTTGTTCCTGGTGAACGATGGTAGTTTAAAGCAGCAGCAGCAGCAGCAAGCAACGACACAGCACTCCTCCACCAACTGCCTCTGAAGGCAAGCTGGAAATCCAGGTCGATGGGGGGCATGTGCCTGGATCCGGGGCGGCTGACTTCACCGCGTTCGGCGGCGTCACATCACTCCCTATCGGGGTCAGTTCACGAGGACAGACTGCAGAACGGAGTTCCCTCTGTGCGGACCGCGCTCCGACTATATCGCTACAGTGAAGAGGACACGGTTGTTTTACCTCCTCTGCTGTCACTCAGAACCTCTAGTTCAGTTCTTTAACAATATTGACTGTTTCAACCGAACAATTAGAGTATTGATCTGGAATAGAAACCAACACATACACACTGTAGGCCTCCTTTATCTGGACCTCACTGATCTGCGACGTAGGAAATACCGCCCCCACACCTATAGTTTACCGCAAAAGCGTTTAGACGGCACAAAGATTTAAAAAGAAAAAAAATCCAAAACATCAATCGTGTTAAACATATGTATCTCCTGGTTACTGCTCCCTAACGTGTGTGAACATTTTAGGTGCAAAGGTATTTAAACCTTCCTGCAGAAGGAAAATGTCAGAAATGGAAGGTCCTCTAAGTGTTTTCCGTGTAGAATGACTTCAGGGCCAGTTCTGAATGAATCAACTGCATATGTCATATTTTTGTATTCTGTATTTGGAACTTGGAGGGGAGCCCAGAGATTCTTGTGGAGATTCATTTTCATTAGAAATCTCACCAGTGACACCAGCTGGGATCACAGAGTTGGCAAATTGGGGAAGTCAAGAGAAGATATAGATATACACACAAACACAGAAATCCTTGTTCTTCAGAGAAATAATATTGATGTATACTTGTGGACAAAGAGATGTTTGGGGACTGGAAAAGACAGAAGGACAGAGGAAGGATAGTCACGAACTGCTAGCACCAGTCTTACATGCACGACCATACACCACACACACACACACACACACACACACACACACACACACAAACAAACAGACAAAAGCCCACACTCTACCAGCTGCCCACACACACTCATCCAAGCCATCCATAGTGTTTCTGAGTGCAATAGGGAAAAAAATATACGATTGGTTATTGAATTGGGCACAGAAACTGAGATTTTCTCAGTTGTTTCTGCTCTATTATGTTGAGTGTGGCACTGAATGAGACCCACAGCAGGGCACGTGTGCTGGGCTGCGAGGCGGACTGCAGCACCCAGGACTCCCAGTGCAGTTTGCAGCCTAGGCACTCACCCCATATACATGCTTGGCCCCAGCTTTGGCTGCAAACATGGAGAGGATGCCTGTTCCACTGCCCACATCCAGGACTATCTTGTCCTTGAAGACATGCCTGTTATGGTACATGGAGTTCCTGTAGGTCAAGGTCCGCACCTCATCCTTCAGCATCTCCTGGGGTGACAAAAGCACATAAAAGGGGCTGCGTGGACCAGTCAGACAACAGCTTCTATTCAATCAGCAACTATGGATATGCCAAAGCTACATCATAATGGTTTGCGTTTTAGAGGAAAAGCTCAGAGCACAGATAAATCACAGGAAGGGATCACAAGCAGGCAAAATCAAAGCAGCCGTTGAAACCTTTCCTTAAAAATGGGGACTAAAAAAAGAGAATTTCAAGGCAAAGCTATTTTCATTAAACATTTGTACTATCTGTCAAATGTTCCAAGTGACTTTTTCTCTACTTAATAGAAGATAAGAAAGGACACAAGTGTGCCTCGGTGATCCTGTCACTGAGGTGGTGAGAGCAATCTCCATTCGAAGCAAGCAGTGTGTAGTGATTACACAGTCTTCCGAGCACCTTCTCTTCTCGCAGCGAGATACAGCTGCTATGCAAAAAGAGCCCACAGACTGAACTATATATAAAAAATTAAACAAGAGCAAGAACATCTTGCCAGGCTATTTGGTTGCCTACCCTTTGGCCCAGCTACTTGTCCCCAGCATTGCATGGGCAGAGCCTCGATTTGCGGATCTCATGTTCACATTCTGACCTTCAGAAGGACAGTCACACCTCATGGATGCCGAAGTGGGCGTAGGAATCGAAGTAGTAGTCCCGGGAGGTCATCTCATCAGGGTTGAGAAACTTGGCCATCTTCCCCCTGCCGGGACAACTTGGCAGGACGGAGGCGTGAGGGGTGCGCAGAGGTCGGGGTAGGTTGTGGGCAGACAACCCAGGCTTGGCCAGTGTGGAGGGCTGAGCGGACTGGGACAGGGACAGGGCGTGGTTCACGGGTGGCTGCTGTCAGAGGGGAGGCCAAGTCAGATAAGGACCAGCTTAGTGTGGCAGGCAGGGCACTCAACTGGACCAAGGGTGGGGTATGGAGAGGAAGCCGGGCTCAGCTAGGAGAAACACAGTCACAGCGAATGGCAGTTGTGGAGAGAAGGGGGGGTTACATAATATGTTGACTGAGCCAGGAAAGGCAGTGTTACCCAAAAACGGAGGAGACAAGTGTCAGCTAAGGTGGATTGTACAGAAACTAGGTTTGGATCTGGTGGAGTAGAGAAGTGCAAAAATGGTCACGGACTTCTACTAAGTCCAGACCTTCTCTCCCCGAACAACAGGAATTGAATTGAACCAAATCGAAACATACTCTATCTATCCCAAAGGGCGTCCGACACAGCAACCAAGACCAAGAAAAAGACACATAATGACACACAGAAGTATGTAAATCGATAATAAGTCTACAGAGCACATAAAACAAATGCAGTACTGACAGTTCAACTGAACCACTTCACCACTGATAAGGTCCCCCAGATACAAAAAACATCACTCCACCAAGGCCCTGCGAGGGCAGCGTGGGTGGCGTCACACACCGACTCCATGCAAGCAGCCATAATCAGGGTCAGTGATGAATAAGGTAAGAAACAAACATGAAAGATGAACAAAAATGAAAAGAAAGAACATTGAAGTAAGCACAAAAACATGCTGCTGAACCACAAGCAGGTTGTGCCGTTATCCTGGTCAGCGTTGTAATTGCAGTCAAAGTGCAGATTACTGTCTCCGTTCACACAATCTGCGGAGCTGTGAGAGATACCGCCATGTGCTAAGAAGGTAACTAAAAGGCTGATCGGTGAGAGTGGTGCAGGAAGCAGGGATGTGAAGGCAGCAGACAGTGCAGAGTTCTGCACAAAAGTTTCTATGTCTCTCCAAAGCTAATATGATCACCTTCAGGGACGGCTGAGATACCACGGCAGGCCTCTCTCCTGCACACATCACCTTCTGCGTGAGACAGGTTGTTAGAGACATCTCACATTCGGCTGGGTACAGGAGTGGAAGGAAAGGAACATGCAGGTTCTCTAACACGTTCCACTAAAGTGCCATTTGTCAGGTTCATGCCCAAAGTTTTTACTATTAGAACTTTTAACAGTAATGAGCTAATTTTTCAGATAAAAATATTTCAGTCAGATCAGCATAGCGGACCTACAGAAGCCAAATTCAAGACTGAATCTAAAGTCCAGAATTTTTTCACTCAGACTTCACAGGCAGAAACAAAGTTATCAGCAAGGCCAGTCAGATGTAAAAACAAAGATGAAACTACGTTGTTACTCCCTAAAACTATCCTTTATTTACCTGCCCAAAAAAACAAATACTTCAAAAAATGACTCTGACATTATAATTATTAATCTGCTGCTTAGTTCACGCTTTAATCTAAAATGACCTTTGGCACTGGGTTCAATTTTTGCTCAGTTATTTCAGGTTAAATACTTTGGTCAGCCAGTCCATTTTCAAGGTGGGATCAACATGATCAGATACTTACACACAATCGCACTTACTCTACTTTCATGGGCTTATTTTAACAATCAGAAATTGTCGTCATCAATGCGCTACGCGTTAATATTTACGGTGGATCGGTGACCGGGCTGCTGCCCCCAGCACCTGGGCTGATTGGGCGTGAGTTCAAATCCCGATCGGTCTGTGTGGGTTTCCTCCCACAGTCCACAGACAGGCAAGTCTGGTTTATTAGGCACTCTAAAGTGCTGGTGGTGTGTGTAGCCACCCTCCGACGGACTGGCGTTTCATCCAGGGGCTGTTTTCTAGCCCAGTATCTTCTGCTTCCCGGATAAGCTCTGGACTGCAATGGCCCACCTCTGGATAAACAATTAATGATGGTGGGCGGATTTGTTAATTCACCCAATTCCATTTTTGTGCAATTTGTATATCTAATGTACAGTGAGTAGAGTTTTTTTAACTGTACAAGATGTTTTTTTTTTCAAATACTGTGTATTTCTACAGAGTAGCAACTGAGTTAGACCAAAAAAAAGATTTTTCAACTAGCAGAAATACAAATGTTCAGTTTACTCTTATGTAACACCATGTAGCAGCTCAAAGGAACAACCTAAAGGCACATATCTAGATATGTCAACTTTAACATTCGTGCAGCAGTAATGACACAGAAGGGAACTTGCTCTCTGTGGAGTCAAAGTTCACTCTGTAAAGGAACAATGAAGAGGCTGAAATAATTTTCAGTGAGATGGTTTCTGCAAATAGGTTGTCTTGGTCATTCTAAGTTGTCAGAGATCCAACTGTGAGACTCTGCTTGGGGACTGATGTGACAACAAGAAGTTGCTCTGCTCCAGCATTACAAGGTTTGCCTGCTAAGGGACGGTGTCACAAACAGGACAATGAGCAGTGACTTTTGAGTTGGGGACAAACTGAGTGAGGCACACAGATAATCGTCCTCCTGCGAGTTGTGCACAAACACTGAAGGATAAAGTAGTCGACGCCGGTTTTGGGTTTGGCTTTTGGGTTGTTTGGTGCATCGTGGAGATGAAAAGTAGACGCTGTCGCTGTCCGTCCCTTTCCAGACTGCTGGACACGGCCGGGATCCAGCGCAGAGCGACTGGCCGATCGCTTCAGCACGGCGGACAGCAGCCAGCGGCTCGCCGCCCCTCGCCCTCAGCTCAGTTCCTTCCACCCTCAGCAAGATGGCTGGCTCACTAAACCGTGTGAAGAGCGACAGGGACCCCCGTCTGCGGCGGCTGTGTCACACGGTGAAGCTGCGTCGCTTCCAGGCGCGCGGCTACACGCCGCGCTTTTGAACGTCCAGCGACGGGGAAAAGGGGACAGTTGAGCGCACCTCGCGGTCGCACAAGTTAAGGCGGGGGACGAGGAGACCCCTACTAATACATAAGGTGATGTGCGTGACCTTGACACAGAACCACTTGTGGGTTTCAGAAGAGTAGTTCACGCGCTCGTGAGGGCAAGATTTCGCGCGGCATGTCTTACCTACCTCGGCGGTGTCGGACTCCGCCATTTTCCTCCTGACGAGCACGCAGCGGGAAGAGTGTTTAAGTCCCATCTGAGGCGATTCTGCACCCGGAAGACGGAAAAAGACAAAAGCAGAAAAGAAGGACCTGAAGTGGAAGGGATGTTTCCTTTTTGTTTTTGCCTATAACACGTTTATTCAGAAATGAAAAAGATATAATTTGCGCTAAACAGCATCAGCGACAACTTGGACAAGTCCGGAAAAGGAGGAAGGGTCCTGGAGTCATTCGTGCAAACTTCTCCACACTGGTGAGTGTTTTCTGAGAGAGGAGAACGGGGCTCATCCATAGTTTAAAGTTCAAGAAGCAGAAAACTGCACTTTTTCTTTGCTATTTTCTAGCATTCACTGAGAGCAGCTGTGCTAAAATCCACATTTGCTTGCAGACAGAACGCAAACGAATCGTCATTCCTGTGTTTCTGTGGCAGAAGCAGATGTCCTGGACGGGTTACTCACACTGAGCTTCCTGCTGTCGATACTTCAGAAAAATCATCGGCCAGCTGCTCTCGCCGCAGCTGAAGTCTTCTTGGCGTTTCGTAGCGTTATGAGTTCTAGACCTTCACTCACTGCCGTCCTTCGCTGATCCACAGCGTAACTTCAGGCGTCAGGAGGAAGGATTCCGAAGCCTGAAGGGTGGATCTTGATCTCTTAGGACGGCTCACGTATCGCCCACTTCTACACGCTGCCCGGGGTTCGAGCCCATGAGCTCCCTGTCACTGTGGGCAGCCCGAGGGGGCGAGTGAAGGCCAGTTGTCCGCGCCCCTGTCGGCGAGCACCGGGGGGGACCCGCGCGTCTCGCGCTGCCGGACCGGTGTGCTCAATGCGTCGTTTCCCGGTGCGGATGCGTCTCTTCGCGGGGCTTTTCAGGTGCAGTGCGAGGGTTGCTGGTTCGACTCCTGCCCTTGACCAAGGTGCTCGGCCTCAATGGGTCTGATAAAGATGCGGTTCTGCATAAATGGGTGCTTATTTAGTAATGCAAGTCCCTTCGGATCACGGCCGTGAAGCAGAAACGGTTACGCCTAGTGCTTTACCTCGCTCGGACGAGGCATTTCGGGAGATAATGATAATTGTATGCCACAAAAATGTATTTATACATGTATTTAATTTGTATTCACAACAATAGACCAGCTAAGTGCTTATGTATATAACCAGCTACATAGCACAGTGTCTGAGCATGTGATATTTGGTGAAAACGTTGATATAGTTTTATTGCTCCCTGGATTTGTTGCAAAAATCTTACTAAAATATTATTTGTTTGAACCTGTGACCAAAAGTTTTGGGAAGCCTGACGGACAACATCTCTGTCCCAGGAGTTTCCTCTATAATTTAAATCTGTGTGCATCACAGGCGACATTGCAGCTGACCTGATCGTATGTCACTGAGCACCATTTCTTTTATTTTTGATTGAGAAAAGGAACGTTTTTCCGGAGGATGAGCGCCGCTCCCACGGATCCGCACCTTTGTCAGCTCCGATTATTTTTAGTGGGAACGTGATGTTGAGACGAGCGCCCGACGCCGCCCGTTGTTTTCAGAGTCGCCGTGTAGAGCTTCGTCGTTATTTTCCTGCTACTCCCACGTGCACGACCACCCACACCGCTGGTTGCGTAACGTGTCGCTTTTGGCTGCAGCTGGTGGAGAGGGCGCGCGCTCATCCCGCAAACCCCACGCGCCGCTGCTCTCTCCTGCGTTCCCCGGTACCACCACCCACTCCAAAAAAAAAAAAAAAGACAAAGGAACCAGGAAGTGGAGGGGTTGGAGAAGAGCAGCCGTGTGTCTCGTGCACCTCAAAATTGTACTTCTTAACGATGAACTTTCCATAAATCCTCATCTGATTTCTTTAGAGGCCAAATAACTGTGGGCCATTTCTGGCGTTCATCATTTTTCCACCCAAGAAAGTGTTAGAGCAACAGCTAAAATAACTACCAACACGCATGTTTTACTCGAGGCAGTTTTACTGACTCCATTTACTGATCTGCACAAATGTATCTGTCTTACACTATGCCACATTTTTAGAAAAACAAATATCATCAAAGCCAAAGTGTTGCATAAGAATATGTCAGATTTATTTTCCTCTCGTTATTTTTATCCAGTATTGCTGGCTGCCCAGCACTTGCCTACAGGAGCAGTAATGAGGTGCAGTGAGACCCCCACTGGGCATGTGGGCTCCAGTAGCTTGGCTCAGGGGCCCTGAGCCCATGGTCAGCCCCAAACATTGCCTGCTGAAGGAGCCTGCACTACTGCTTCTGGTAGGTGGATGAGACAACGGCTTGTGTGTGTGTGTATGTGTGTGTGTTTGTGTGTGTGTACGTGTGCGGCAAGGGGAAAGGTCTCACTGTGTTTCACGGCCATTCAGGTGGCAACTGCCTCAACGGCAATGAAGACAATTCTGCTTTGACAGTTTAACCCTTTAGTGGTCCAGTGACTGTGTTAGAAACTAGCTGACTTACAACCAAACTCCTGATCCTAGGTATCTTCATAACTTGAGGATCCAACGTCATTTCAAATGATCAAACCTGGTTTTAATGTTTCATTAAAAAAATTAAAAATCTTATTCATATACACAGATTTTTTAAAAGACCCGTGAAGAACTTTTCATTCTATAAAACTCAAAAATTTACTATGCAGTGTGTATCAGATAAAAAAAGTTTATGAAATTAGTTTCTATCATTTTTTCATTAATTGTTCAGGTCCAGCACATTTGAAATCAATAATCAAAGCATGAAAAATTTGCAGCAGCATGTGCAGATAAGAATTATACCAGGCAGAGCTCTTTCAATGATTTTTTCATTAAAAGAAGAAACTACCTGAGATGTTCAAAATAAATTTTAAATCTGTAGTGATAATTTATCTAACAGTGGCTCATTATCAAGCCCAGCACACCAGCATACACACACACACACATACACACACACACCACAGAACCTTGAAATACTGGTGCAATGTGGTCAAAGTAAATTACACCATTTGGCAGGAACCCACTTGTTAATACACTCCACACTGGAAACACGTATCATCTGTGAATCTCTCTCTGAATCAGTCATCGGCAGAAGCTGAATTTGGACAACAATCAGACATAATGTGTCTCCTCCCATTTAATTATTTAGCCAAAACTTCTCTCCAGAACAGCTTACAATGTTAAGCCCCCTACAGTGAATGGACTTATAATGAGCTGGGTAATTTTTACTGGCTTGGGAAGTAAATTTGTCGAGTGTACTACAATAGGAGCTGGGATTCAAACCTGCAACCTCCATGCCCAGCAGGAACAGCTGCAACCAGACCCCCTTTGACAAGATTCAGGAGCGTCAGGTTAATATTTAGTCAGACACATGGAAATGTACAGGTGTGCGTGTAAGACTGCAGCAGTAACTCTTGCTCAGTAAATTGCCATGGTGTCTAGTTCCACAATTCAGTGTATTTACAGACCTCATTATAAGCAGTCCTGAGTGTTTGTCTTTCACAGTTCCTGCTGGCAGAGCAATGAGACAGAGCACATATACACTCTTCCATTTTGTTAAGTTGTCTTCGGTGATCTAAATATAGCACGATTTCAGGGATGGTTTTGTACACCGTATTTTCACTGTGTCTTTTACTGTTAACTGAGAAAGGATCTCATTTTGATTGTTTCCGTTCTCTTTATCTCATGCATCATTTGGTACATCTAAGGGATCTCTAAAAAGTGGTTCATTGACTTATTTAATGAGGGGATTGTTTATTAAATTGTCTGTAGTTACCTATGAAGTTTGTCAGCAAATCGTTCAGCCGTGCTCGTATCTCATTAGTACGAAAAGTCCTGTGGTTTGCCGTTACGGGGCAGTGGACACGGGAACCTCAGAAGATATGGATGAAACCATGGGGCTAATAAACGGGCACAGTGCAGACCATTTGTGCTCTAAACCTATTAATCCTTTAACATGTAACCATTAGCAAGAGCAAAGAATCAACAAAACAAGTTTGGAACCTGAAATGGCCTTACATTTGACCTACAAAGCTAGGTGGAAAGAACTTCTCATTCATTTATAAGTCAGAAATGAAAATTATCCACCAAGTTTATCTTCTTTAGAAAAATGCAGACATAGGTCTCCAGTTGTGCTACTGGACAATGATCATTTACTAAGTTTTACACTGCTTTATTACAGTGAGCATCACCGGGCATTTTCAGAGGATTAACACATTTGTCAGTTTTTGTGAACATTATGAAATGAATCAGAAACTCACTGGCCATTTTATTAGGAACACCTGTGGGATCATCTTTCCACTCCAGATCAGCATGGATTCAGCAACAAGGTGTTGGACTTGTCCATGATGACATGTCACTGTTTTGGTTTCTGTACATTCTGTCACATTCATTCTCTTAACATCACATTCCACCTCATCCCAAAGATGCTCTGTTGCCTGTGAGGTGGGACAGTAGAGGCTATTGTAGTAAGGGGCAAATTCATGTTCGTGCAACTGTAATGTGCAAAAATCCTGCAAGGCTGGCTGGTACCCATGAACAAGTCATGTTCAAAGTCACATGGACCGCATGGCTAGTTCATTCTACCTGGACCTCTAGACCTTGTTGCAGGGATTTATTCCTGTGTCACAACCATGTGCAGTGGAGCTCTGCAAGGTGAACTGTATGTAGAAATGGACACATGGCCATGTATTTATAAACGTCCATGACACTTCCTTGGTGAGTGTAGGTGTTTCAACAGACACACTTCCATTAGGAGAGAATTCAACAAACGTGTTGTTAAAAAGAAAAAACATAGAAAGAAAACGATAGACCTTGAGAATGCATTTAAAGTATGTAAATCAATGACAAAAATGCAATCTTCCAAATACCATCGTCCTAGACATCCAGGATCCAAAGATATGTCCATCTTAGGGTATGTACAGCAAAATGCTACTGCTTACTGAGGTGAAAAGAAGTAAAGTTAACAGTTCCTATTTAGCAGGTTGGGGCTCACCAAGTAAAATGAAGAAGAACAAGAGCCCTAAACTGCAGAAAATACCTGACAGACGCAGGCAGAGGATATCAATGGACGGTGTATCAATAGGAGCTCAATCAGGTGACAGCTCAACTGAAGAGAAGCTTTCCTTTCCTTTCCTTTCCTTTCCTTTCCTTTCCTTTCCTTTCCTTTCTTCCACTGCACCACAATCCCCTGAAGTATCGAGTACTTCCCAACCTCTGCTCAGCCTGGGCGAGATCATGCCTTCTCCTCCAGTCTTTCTCCAGGGCCTCTCCAGATTCCTCCACCTTTGCTGCAGCTTTCTTGGTCTGCCGGTCTGCTGGCACCTCTGAGCTGAATCAGGAGACCCCGTTGCTCAGAAGGCCTAACAGAGTCATGAGTAGTGCTTCTTTCATCAGCCTTGTGATGTCCTCCGCACTAAGCATCTGAACACAAGCATTAATATTCATCAGTGTTTTAATCCAGATTTGCAAATCTGTCTTGTGCTCCAATAAACAGCTAAGAATATGAAATAGTAGAAGTATCGGGGATTCACAAACATACAAGTAGATCCATTTGAGGTAAAAGGGTTGGAACTGTGATAAGGATCAGGAAGGAAGTTGGTTAAACGGTGTAACACAACAACAGGTGACAACGTGCATTTTAAAACTGCTTTATAAATAACTTTAGTAGGGCGGCCAGGTTCAGCCAGGAAGACCCTAAGCTGAAAGGGGTTTAACGCCACGGAGAGGTTTAAGTTTCAGGCTGCTGTTGTACTTTAATCTGCTCTGTGAATGAATTGAACTGTAAGCTTTGTTTTGCACTTCATAGTTATTGTCAGAAATGTAATTTGTTCTTTGTTTCATAGATTAACTTGGTGGTGGCCTTTGCTGAAAATGACCTCTGTGATTTATCTCTCATCTTTCCATCGCACAGAGTTCTGCTGTATTTTGTTTCTCATTTTTAACAGTTGGAAACAAAACAAACACATTTTCTCACATCATTTATATTGACATTCTCACTGTCACCCTGTCCTCTGCAGTGGTGTGTCAGACGTATGTTTGTTGTTGTGATCCAGTCCGCTGCTTGCCCTGGGCCTCCACCCCCTTCCCCTTTAACCAGTTTCTCTCAAAGTCCACCGTGAACAGTATTTTTAGACTCGGCCACGTGAAAGTGGGGCATGGTGAAAACCTCTGCACGAACGCACTGGCGGCTGGGTGTTAACATGGCTTTGAGCTCCTGGCATCAGTGCAGCAGTGCAGCTTACAGGGTGGCTTGTGAAACGATGAGGTTCTCAGTGGGTTTTAATGACAATTGTGTGTTAGGGTGTGTTCTGAAGTGGGAGTTCCGTCATCTAAAACCCCCGCAGAGCTTCATACCGTAAATGATGCAAATCCTGGTCTTGAAGGCTACTGGCTCCAGCATTCCAACCACTAAAGTTCCTCCCAGTTAGTTAGTTCTGTGGGTTAAACTGTTCCCTCTCGTGTTTGGCCTGAGCCCTCAAGTTGCATCAGAATATGGCTCAATAAACAGGAGCACATTGCCTGTACAGCTTGCCTGGTTTTAGCTGAAACCCTGTGGGAGTTGAAAATTTGCTCCTCTTCTGCCTCAAATAAGATGTCAGTAGCAACAGTGGATTAAATATGTCACGTAGTTGAAAGGCTCATGTGCTGCCCAGGCTTATCACCACACTGGTCACAGCCTAAAAGTCAAAACTCAGTTGACTTTATATTTACATTTCTACTTTTCACTGAGCTGCTTTTTTAAAATAAAAAATAAAACTGGTTAAAGCCTTAAGTATGCAGCATTCCTGGTGTGGTAACTCCAGACTGGGATATTTTTACTTTGAGATCTATGTTGCAAAAAACTTTTTAAAGCTTAGAATTTGCTGCTAGAGATCCAGTCCATGTGGCGTCCATTTTTCCAGTTGCACTGAGTCCTGTGCAGCCCTCCTAACATCACCTTTCATTTAGCGCTGGGGGGAAGATGTCAAGGGGACTTGGGACCCTCCTGACCTTCATTTCTGTACCCACTGGGCAATTATGGAGATGATGTGTTGCATATTTTTCATTTTTGCTCTCTGGGACCCAGAGGACTATCTGCTGGCGGCTGAGGCTGTACTGAAAATAAGGAACACTGTCACTGCACCGCTCAGCAAGAACATATTCATATATTCAAAACCTCCGTCTTATTTAATGTGGCACATGTGGTTAAAAAGGAAGAGCCGTATTTTGGACAGAAGCACTTAGCTGAAAATTTGGTGCATCATTTTTACAGTACTATTTCTCACAAATCCCATTCCTTAACCCAGAAGACTGTCATCTATACTGTGTAGATAATTTAATGTGTACATAGTTCACATTTTTCCTTTCCAGCAAAAGTAAAGACTAATAAGACTGCAGTAGGTGTTGGAACCCTTTGCAATATGTAGCTGTAAATAATGTTCCGAACACACATTCTGATGAAGTCAACAATGAGGAAGCAGGGAGAAGATGTCGGACTGTTGGCTCGACTGTCTGTGACCCACTAACTGTCTGGTTCAGCTGACAGAATTCTACAAGTGAAGATGACCTGTCTCAGAGCCACTGAACGTGCTACTCTCTGGCTGAGAAGAGGTGCTGAGACTGAGTCGCACATCTCGCACTCCCCACACAGGATGTTAGGCGGCACCGACTTTGTTTTCGGAGCAGGAGATGGGGGCCAGCGGATACACGTAACTGCCTCAGCTACTCATCTGCTCGATGGCCAAGGGCTGGTATTCCCAGAAGCAAAGGGGTTCATTGTGCAGGGTGTTGGGATGCTGCTTGGAACCCAGGGCTCCCTCAGCTATGATCCAGACCACAATTTATAAGGGCTTCAACAGTAACTCCCCTATAGTAATGAAAGCCATGCAGCACTTTTTAATCTTTTTATAGCGGTGTGATCTTTTATTATTTTTTGTATAGAAAAATTGCAGTTGATGGGAACCCTTGTGTTCAGCACATTCGTATTTTGCCTGGAGCACAAAGTACTTTGTCAAATTTAACATATAAGGTAATTCTGGCTGTGTTTGACTTGCCTCCTACGCAGCCCCACCCCATCTCAACATCACGAGGCATCAACTTTGTGTAAAACAGTTTAAGAGTAAAATCTATTTAGCTTTTCTTTTCCAGAAAGTCACATGAAGCGCCACTGTCTCTTATCACACACAGAGGTGATCAGACAAGGTGTGTTTATTGTTCCTGAGCCGTGTTATAAGGGCAGTGGATGTCCGGGGGGGGTACATGCCTGGTACTTCTTCAAAAGTGGCATTAAAACCTGAAAACGACTCCGGGAGGAGGATCTGTACCCTGCATTTGGGAATATTACCTGTTTCCATGCACCTACTCCCTTCACTTGTCTCTTTCGCTGATTTCCATCCGCAGCACCGCGTCTGCTGCTGTAATAGCTGACAGTGGAGACCAGTGGATGGTTCTTATCAAAACTGTTTAAAATATTACTTTCTCTATTAGTGTAAAGTTATTTTCTTTGGAAAAGGCTAAAAATGAAATATTTATATTTTCCCCGTTCTATAGTTAAAAGTAGGTCAATATTTATTCATTCTTCTCCTTATTTTGCGATGCTTCATAAAGTCTGAAATCTCTAAAATCGGATTTCTCTAAAGCGTGTTTTCTATACTAGAGAAGAACATTGAGAAGGAGACTTCTAAGGGCGGCAAAAGGGATAAGTGATGGGGGACGATAGTTAACGTTTGGAGTAAAGAGCCAAACTGCTTCAGAGATGAAAAACACCATTATCTTCGTCAAAAACGCCAAGCAGCGACAGGAGCTAGTTAATGTAATATCTATGCAAATAAAAAAATGTATTTTGCACAAGGTGAAAATGTAAAAATGAATAAGAAATTGTATATGACATAAGCACAGCACAGCACACATTAGTGACATAAAGGTAATAAAGTTCGGTGATGTGTATTATTTTTACCTTTCCACGGGTCTCTGAGGGGTCACCACGTTACTCTCTGTGACGACCACCTGTCTCACAGCACCAAAAATATTTGTATACTAAATGAAAACACTTAAAGGTAGTAAAGTTGGGTGATATATTTTATTATGATTTTTACCTTTCCACCTTTCCACTTTCTGACCTGGCCTGTTCCAAATAACTTGGCTTGTTTTTGATAAAATGTGACTGATTTTATTATTGTTATTATTTATTTTGTTTTTTTTTTTATCTCAGACACTATTGAAGATGGAAGTGGGCAAATGGCACGACTTCCTGCAGAAGACAAACGTGAGCTCGGTGCCAGAGTGTGTCACCACATGTTGGTGGGAGCTGCGTGTCAGAAGGGTTTCCATTTCTAGTCTCCTCTAAATAAAGGCCTTTGTGTTCATTTGGTATCCTAATTAACTGACTTGATTGAATGACGTTAAAATAGAACACAGCGCTCTTCCATCCTTACGGGATTTTCTGGTTTTAGATTTAACAGAATGAAAAATAGGGTCATTTGAGTCAGTTAATAGCAAGGAGGAAAGAGCGAGAACGAAAGGGGTTCAGCGAACAGACCCGGAATATGGTGACGCTTCACACATACAGTGGGATCTCCAGGACGCGCAGAAAAAGACGACAGACGCACTGGTGACGGATTCCCACCCTGTGTGACAGGGTGCGATGCAGCTGGATGAGAATGGTGAGGCTCACTTGGTTGTGGGTCAGTAAGTGTTGCTGAG
Organism: Arapaima gigas; assembly: GCA_900497675.1. Taxonomy (NCBI): domain Eukaryota; kingdom Metazoa; phylum Chordata; class Actinopteri; order Osteoglossiformes; family Osteoglossidae; genus Arapaima; species Arapaima gigas. The sequence continues at coordinate 168,270 of UFQX01000793.1, forward strand.
GCTCCCCAGGCGAGCTGTTTCTAAAGTCCACATCTGTGTTACGCTTTTTCAGTGGTGCATAGAGCTGCAACTCCCTCTTGTCCATCTGCATCTCATTCGAGAGCCCTTGAAAGTTTACATCATTATTCAAACTGCTTTTACATTTAGCACACATGTGGCAAGCAAGAAAATTTACACACGGCCCATGACACTGAAGTTAAAACTACTCTGCACCTTTTCTTTAACATGAAACACAAAGGGGATTTTCAGAATGTGCAAAGTCTGCAATATATGGTAGCTGTTTCACACACGCATGCATGGATTTTCTGAAGAACTCGAGTGCTCAGATGTGCCCTCTTTCTGTATCAGTCTCAGTGTTTTCACACAAAAATAGGTGTCACCGCATCCTCGCTACTCCTCACTCCACCACAGCCCGTTCCTTACAAAGCTGGAGAGAGGAGACGGCATAATGACAGTGATGCTGGCGAGGCAGAGAGGACATCTACTAATTTCATGCCTTCTTGAATAATGCTGGGCATTATTCAAGAAGCCCTCACCCACAAGCCATGGCCCACGAGGTGGCTCTGTGTTCACTCCTGAAATCAACGCCAGTTTCACAGTGTATTAAATAGGCTGCAACACAATAACTGTCCCAGAATCTCATCTGCTGACTGTGTCTTGAGACGCTGTTAGCATTTTTCAGCTTCTATAAACTGTCCCTCTAAGAGAGCTGGTAGCTGGCGGCTAAAGAAAGAATATTCATAATAATAGGAGCTTTGGATTCTTCCATGAGCTTCATAATAGGCAGTGTAATGTATCGGTTAACACAAGGGGGCACACACATATTGAGGCCTCCTGCAAGAGGGATACACAGGGATTCAGAAATACTTAGGAGGAGGTTTTGGGATTGTCTGCAGAGATACTGAATGGTCCTGGTGATTCATGATAATAATTTGGCTTTCATAGGGAGAATTACAGAGGAGTGTTTATGTCTGTAATGTGGGAATTGGCCTTCTTGTTTCAAGCCTTTTTTCCACTCGTCGTTTAAATCCTGTTTTTTTTGTCTTAACAAGTTGGCCCAGTTAGTTGAATACTTTGTAGAACTTGAGCTCCACCACCTCCCAGGCTGCTCTGATCAGATGGTGAGAACAGTCTATCTCTTTGTCTTATTATTTGTTTTTAAATTTTGTGCAGTGCCATGTAAATTATGCTTGGATTGTTTTGCTTCTCATTGTTCCAAGAGCTCTTTCAGATTCAGAGTAAGAAACCATCTATAGAAGAGACCCAAACCAGACTTTGCTTCTTCTGCAGGTAGATAAGAAGAGTCCTATATAAGCAAGTTGGTTGAATTCAGCTCAGCTGGGGCAGCAGAAGGACATGGCGTGGCGGCGCCCCAGCTGTTCGCGCGTGGCTTCGAATCCACCGTAGTCTGTGTGGTTTTGCTCTCGTTTCTTCTCGCGCTCGCGCGACATGTGTCATGTTAACTGGTCGCAACCACCCTTCTGGACAATGGACTTCAAGGTGGCATGATTTGAATCAGCTGATAAGGTACTTTGGAGCTTTGGCTTTGCTTTTGTCGTGTTTTTTTGTGATTTATTTTTCTGTAGCCTCAGGAGGTTTTGTGGCATTTCCTCCATCCTGGGTAAGTAGCATACGTCTGTTTTCTCATATAAGGACTGGTGAGCCCTATTTTTGGACCATGTGTGTTTGTTATATGTTAGGTGTAGGGTTTCACTTACTCAATTATTCACATTTATATATTTTGTGTATTATATTTAATGTGCATGTGTCTGGCATCTATTAGTGTTTTGGCTGATATGTCTGTGATTGTTTTAATGTATTTAGTTATTGTACTTTAGTTGTCACGGATGTGAGTGTTTTTATAATGGTTTATTTGTGTGTGTGTGTGTGTGTGTGTGTGTGTGTGTGTGTGGAAAGCTATTGTTTTGATTGTCCAGCATTTTCCTTGTTTCTCCCCATGTTAATTTAATGGGGAGGATGTGTTTTTACACCCACAAAAGCGGGTTAGGTGTAGGGCTGCACCTTGGAATAGACCAGCAGACCGCTCATCTTCTGTGCTGGAGCTGCTTGTAAGCTTCCTCAAACTTTTCTTACTAGTGTTTCTGAATAGAATTGGACTTGTTTGTCATCTTTAATTTTTGTATGTTCCGAGTGTTTCTCTGTTCTAGTTTGTCACATGCGGTGTTCATGTGAATCAGTGGTTTATCGTGACTTGGACAGTGACCAGGTAAGAATGTCGTGTGACGTAGGTTTCTTTCACTGTCTAAACTACAACAGGTAAGGAGTGAGGTGCGCGTGCGCGTTAGGGCGTCGGCAGCATAGCTTGCACTCCGTCAGCTACTTTGTTTGGTTTTGAATTGCTTGTTAATTTTACGCTGCTCAACCCCCCTCCCCCGCAAAATCCCCAAATTTGCCCTAAGTCCTTCCTCATTTCTTCCTAACCCTCCCATTCCCAAACAGTTACACCCTGTACATGAGGTCAGAAGTTACCCATGAAGTCCATCTTCATTGGTCTCCTTCCCAAGAAGATGAGGGTGGTGAAGGTGTTGCCTGTAATGATGTTATGCTGAAGTTGCAATAAAGGGTATATGGAAATGGTGCTCTTTCTGCCCTTCTTTCTCCACTTACCCCAGCAGCATCCACAGCTGTGCCCAACGCCAACAAGTGCTAGACCAGTTTAGCTAATGTGTGAAGTGCTTTATTCCATTTTAATCCTGCTCCATGGAGAGCCGTTTATTTTTACACGGCTAGATATTTACTGAGATTTCAGGTTGCATTCATACCAAAACAGTGTGATCCCTTTGTATCGGATTCAAACTGGCAACCATATGGTTATAAGTTCACAAACTTACTTTCACGGGGAAAGTGCAGCAGTTTAGTCTGAAGGAAGGACAAAATCAGCAAGACCAAGGTGGTTTTCCCTTCCCACTGATGGTCTGTGCATAGTTAGTAGATGGTGGAGGGCGACGTCAGCTGTATCTCATTAACACTGATGTCATGAACTTAAACACCATTTTCAGGTGAAAAGAAAAAGTAAATTGCTGGTGGCCGAAACTGGCATTTTTCCCTTGAGTGCACAGTTATTCCCCCACTGGCACTTGTATGTCCCGTCCCACAGGGGGCCAGGATCGAAGCTGGGGTGTTCCTGGGGGTGCATCTGTCCGCCTCCTTGGCCCCGGGTTTGGCTAATTGTTCACAGCACTGCTCGTGTCTGCCCCTGTGTGTGTTTGTTTACACCAGTGACGCATGCAACCCTTTCCACCATCGCTTCCTCACCGCAGTGGAAGGTCATACCCCAATGTTCCGCTGGAGGTCAAGTCACCCCCTACAAAGACAGAACTGTAAACACAGGAAAGGACGCAGACTGCAAAGTTCCTGTCTGGGAGATGATGGCTCGGGGCTCTGCTGGCATCTTCACTGGCTGCATTTCATCAGAACTGCTCTTGTGATGCTCTTGTCTTCTGACTTCAGGTGTGCTTGAAAAGCTGCTCTTGTGAACATTCCTGAACACCCCATGCCTGTGTTCCTCAAACCATTTCCCTTACAAAGGTTATGATGACAGCGATGACGTAAAAGACGTCCTTTGCTCTCTGTCCCTCTCTTTTGCTTTCTTCCGCTGTCTTTCTCTCCCTCTCTGGTCACGGCAGACAACCGTGTGGTGAGCAGGTCAAGCTGCTGCACTTCCCCGTCGTGTGTACTGATATGATGGTGTAAATAAAAAAAAAAGGCACAATAAAGACCTGTGGCCACAGCTGGAACACGGCCTTGGAAACTTCCCTGCCGCTGTTTGCTGGTGAACTTTGTTGTGTGATATAAACCGGGATGTTGACCATTTCATTTCTCAGAAAAGTTTTAATGGCGAGAAGCTGAGCAGCTTGTAAGCAGACACTGGCAGTGTTAGTGCATCGTGTTGTATGTTTTATATATGATGGTGGGGCTGTGTCGAGAGTCACTTCGTCGGGTGGTTACAGCTGACATAACGGCTGTCGGACCGTTTAACGGTCTTTCACTAGTATTTCCTTCTCAGGTGCGGCCTCTGTACACCTTCAATGACGTCAGTTATGCGCCTCCCGCAAGTGGAGCAGAGAAACAAAAAGTCCTTCTTGACACGAACTCACACCTTAGAGCAGTTTTAACGGCTTAATAGGGAAAATGCAGCTGCAATACAAAAAGAATGTCAGTGAAAAGGCGGTGAAATGAAGCTGCAGTTACGAGAGCAAGGCAGGGATTGTGGGCTGTGACGCCCCCGCCCCCCAAGGAGCGAGAGGAGAGTTGAGAAGAGTTGAGAACAGAAGAGCTGAGAACAGAAGAGCTGAGTTTCCCCTCCTGTCCCGCCTCGTTTCCCTCCGCCGGCAGCTGGGGCGACTCGGCCGGAGACGCTCGGTCAGCAGCTGCGGCGCGATCGGCTCCCGCTCGGAAGAAGCCGGAATCGCTCACCTTTCAAGCGAGACCACACTTCTTTGTCCTCGAGACTGAAAGTTCACCTCCAAGGTAGGGCACACATTTCTAACTCGATACCCGCCGTCTCTGCTTCTTCTCCTTTCACGTTTCATCTCGATCCGACCTTCCCGAGCCTCGTGCTTTTCACAGCCCAGCAAAAGCCACCTACCTGTGGGAAGGTGCCGCTTTAGGTTACGAGACAGATGTCGACGATTCTGCTTTTACTGCGGTGGAAGGAGTTGCTTGTTTTTTCTTTGTTTCGATGTGAAAACGTGTCTGTCGGAATGTACGACATCTTATAGCGGAGAGGTCCTCATCTTTACACTGTTACTCACCCTGTTTTACTCTTCGCCGCTCGGTAATCGCGTGGCAGCAACGTGACCAATGGCGATTCCCCAAAGATGCGTTAACCTCCCCGCATTTAAACCCGCGTTCCGCTCCGCTCCGCTCCGCCGGTGAAGTGGCAGCAGGTACGAGGGGGGTCGTCACGTGGCGACGGGGACAGAGACGTGACAGAGCTGCGATGTAAACGGCCGTGAGGGCCGGAGTAGGTGGAGAAGTTGGGTTGTGTCCAGAAGTGGAGCCGCTGGAAAGACTTCGTTCAACGTGACTTAACGGGGAACCGGGGCAGAAGCCGGGGTCGCCTGAACCAAAGGTGGTGAAGAGCCAGCAGAAAAGTCCCACCGAGAGCAGACGGACATAGATCAAGCAGATGGGTGTTGTGTGAACTGAGCCTTGTTTTAGTGTCAACATATGGTGTTGCATCAGTAAATGCCAAACATAGCAGCAGTGCTGCAAGAGGTTTCCGGAAAGTTTGTGGGGGTCAAGAATCCTGCGATTGCTTTAGCCCGAGAAGTTGTGGCTCAGTGTGGAACGGCGCTAAGCCGGAGGGGCAGCGGGTATCTGAACCGGTCACTGTGGTCCTGCCACCCGCGGCTGTAATTACACGTGTCGTTTGAAGACATTTTTGCATGTTGTGTGTGTGTGTGTGTGTGTGTGTGTGTGTGTGCGTGTGCGCGCGCTGTTCTGGCGTTTTGGAAACAGAAACGCATGTGGGGTCCTCTTGGCCTACAGAAGCAGCTAAGTTTAGTTTCACAGCTGCTGCTTCAGCTGGCTGTCATGAACTCGTGTCACTCTGACGCATGTGGAAAAAACCTATTGTTTTAACAACATTTTTCTTCTGACCAGGGTTTCCTTTTCAAGATAAGTTTGGCCTTTTGCTCTTAGCCCAAACAGCGCTAAAGGTGCAGGAAAGCCGTGGACAGATACGATGGTGCTGGTTGTACTGACTGGGAAGCCGTTTTCTCGGCTGCTGTGAGACTGGATGTTTCCGTGAGGAGAAGGAGAGCGAAACACGCGCAAGCTCTCGTGTATCCTGTAGTTCTTCCCCCCCCAAGGCCTTTGTCCAAAATAACTCCTCTTCCTGTTTCCATTCCCTGACTGGTGTGGGAGTCACTCAGTCCCCAGGATGATCCTAGATGAAGCCCCCCCCCCACCGCTTCACCTTCAGGTCCACGATGGAATCCTTCCACTGTGACTCTGGAATTCAGACGGTTTTCCTCCTGGAATTTCCTGCTCTTCATTGTTTTCGACATTGTTGTACTCATGCTGTCTCAATTTAGACATCCAGCAGGCATCAAATCCCCTTTCCCACAACTCCGTAACCGTCCGGGTTTCACCGCCGCGCTTCACTTTGCATGTTTTTATTATCTTTTGCTTGCATTCAACACGTTCCATGGTTTAACAGTAAAACCCCTGTTGAAACATCGCTCTGTTTATGAACTTTTTCTGGGTCCCATTCAGTTTTGATCGCCTTTTGGGAGGCTGGTAGTGGTTTCCTTTCAGCAGAATTGGAGATACTTCTCAACACGGTGAAAAATGACTCTGCTCCGTGTTCCTTTTAGGCCGAAGGTGCTCGGTATCAGATGCTGTTCAGTCGCTGATTTACCCAGAAACCCTCTGTCTTCACGGCGTTTTTATTCCTGAGCCCTCCTTCAGTTACGGGGAATTTTACTGCTAACTGGAGGTTTGTGTTTGTTTGTTTTGTATGTCTGAAGTCATTTGATGACGACGCAGGAAAGCAAAAGCGTGTGTATGTTAGCGGGGGGTTTTGGCTTTAAGTTGCAGGACCAGCTCGGTTAAGGCAGAGACACTTTGAAGGTGGTTGGATGTGCAGTATACAAACAAGCTGTTTCACCTTGTAGAAACTTTATGGTGCAGCTCTGCCTGCTGTACGACAGGCCTCACACTTGTCCCTCCGTGGTCTTGTTCTGAGCTTCTTCAGTATTATGAGGCACAACCGGAAAACAAGCGTCCCCTGCAGTGAAAGCGATGCAGGTTTGAGTTAGCTGATCCAGTCAATTCCAGTGACCCTGAGTGCATGTGGAGTCTCGGTAACTCAGCCATTAGTGAAGTCCTGGGTCTGCAGGATGGCGATCCGACTTCGTCTGTTCACATCGGCAAAGTCCTCGATAATTTCCTCAATCCCACGCTCACGTTCCAGAGACGACCTCAAACAAGGCTTTTATGATATGAGAGAACTTTACGGGGTTATTGGCCTCATTGACTTGAGTGTACAGTATGTCCTCGATTTAGTGGCCCAACTGGAGGAGGGGATGTCTGAAAAGGCTGAATCCAAATCTCCATAAAATAGCATCTGTAGGAAACCAGAAGATGGTTCTGTAAGATTTTATATTTTGAACAATTTGAAAAATTGCGGAGAAGCAGAGTATCGGCAGCCGGCAGGGAACACCGCTGTGGGGGTTACAGCCAGGCAAGGAACGTGGACCCACACGGACCTAAAGTCCTCGCAATGAATTTTCCTTTTAAAAATAAGCAAAGGCAACGATTTAAAATAAGCAGCGTTTCACTACAACAAACTGTTGTTGTACTCATGAGCGAACAGAACAGTGGCCTGTGAGCTGGGTTAGTGGCATCGTTCTTCTCTTCTGTCATGCTGTCGTGCTTCTTTCCTTCTTTCAACCTTTCCATCTGTTTCGGCCCCATTTTGCTGGGTTGCACTGTGTGTGAAATCAAACATCACAGAAAACCAGATGCCTCCCTGCACTTTGTTCGCTTTTTTCTTTTTCCCCATCAGAATGGACATGTCAGGACAAAGTGTACGGCTTTGGAGTTAAAACCTCTCCATTCATCTTTCAATCTCCATTTTGAAACCTTTAAATGAAACAGTGCAATAAATATTTCGAACTGTAAGGCAACACTAAAACTAACTTGTAAAATGTTGATTAAAACCACCAGATATAAACACTGTATAACAGCCGTCAATAAAACCATTAAAAACGAACCCCCAGGGCTCTAACTGAAAGCAGCTGAAGATGGGGGGGGGTCCTGGTCTGCTGCCAGGGTGGTGCCCAACACGTGACCCCCCTCTGAGAGAGTAAAGACACATCCTCCCTGTTGAATGCATTAATAGTTGATTAATAATTTAATAATGAGTTACACAAACCACAGGGAAGCAACAATAAAATTAGTAAGTAAATACACAAATAATAATACGAGTTCAGCACCGATGTGCAACTGCAAAAACTAGACTAGATGCGCAGAAGAACCTGCACAAAACGCACTGGAAGCCGAAGTGCACTACGTGCGGCTGCTGAAATAAAGTAACCCAAAATGGGCTGAATGAGGACCGGAGGCCACCGACGGGCCTGAACGGGGACACCGTTTGAGCACCTGGTCTGAGGACTGAGGGGGACGAGAGTTTGGGAGAAGTTCTCAAGTGGCTGAGCCATGGCGGGCTGGTCTTACTCAAGTCTTATTTCGGTGGGATGCCTGGTCTCGGGTGCCTCTCGCCCCACCTCTGCGGCTGCCTGCTCCCCCGGCTGGAATTTAAAAAACGTCTACTTTCGAATCTCTGCCTGAGCACCAGCCCGTGCTGTGGAGCAGTGAGAAGAACGCTGCTCGTTCTCGCTGTGCGTGTGGGAGAAACGGAGGGAGGCCACCGTCATCCTCATCCGCGCTACAAGCTGTCCACCCTGTTTGTGTGCAGAGCCTTTGAAAAGCGGAGCTCTTGGGAGATGGGTGATACAAGCAAAGTGGGACTATTCAGGTTTTCCAAATTCTGGTGACATCCGTTTTCAGTGTCTGGAAAAACCCACCTTGGCTTTTACAGAAAGGAGCATTTTGGTCAGCATCCACGCAACAGTGATTTCCAAAACAAGTGGGTCTCGTCATATTTTTATGTTATTAATTATGGTTTTACAACCCAGGAATTCTTTGTTCCTCAGTGTCTACAGGCAACAGATGTGTGTTTGGTCTTTATAGAAAAGCCAAAATTGTACTCTTTTGATATTCACAATGTTTCTGAACCATGGAGACACTTGGGAATGAAAACATTTTATTTGGGGCATGTTGGGCCATTGTTTCCTGGAGCCTTTTTTAATGATACACATGAAATCATAAACTTCTTTTCACCACTTTTTTCAACAAGTTCAGTTGACACACAAAACCCCCAACCGGTCCGTTTATGTCTCCGTCATAAGTTCCTGGTCTCTGTGAATAAGAATGATTCCACCAGTTTAATTTTGCCCCAGTTGGCTGTTTCTCACCCCCCAGGGAGACCAGTCAAGGCTGCCCCCCCTGGAACGCAGAATAGTGAATGGTAGCGTTCCAGAGTGTGATGGTGGGTCTTCATAGTGATGGTTTCTTCAGCTACCATGTGGGTCTGTGCACATCAGCTGGTCCTTGATGGTTCTGTAATTTTTTTTTTTTTTTTTTTTTACACATTCAGGATTAAATTTCTTTTGTTTCTACATTTGTGCTATTTCCCATTTTCACTTTGTTTCTACTCAGTAATCCATACAGGCTTAGATTCTTAGCCTCAGGCGTGATCCAAGCAGCCTGCATTCCCCTCAGATCCAAGCCAGCGAGTCGTCGAACTGTCCTCCTGAGCCCCGTAGGGCAGTGGACTAGATGTCATTCGATTGTTCTCAGGGAACCGTCACGGTGAAAACTGATGTACATCAATGTTAAGTCTTTGCTGAAGGACGGTTTACAAGCCCTGCTCTTTGTTCAAGGGTTCAAAGTTAGATGTTAGAGCTTGAGGCGCATGAAGAGGGTTCACTGGTTATGTTTCCCTCAGTAGTTCTTTGGAGTCTCTCTGTCTCTGTGGACCAGGCTGCTGAACGAGGCCTCGTCTTTCTTCTGTGCAACTGCTGGTTAAAAATGTTCAAGAACATCCTGTGCGCAATAATTATTTTTATTTTTAAATTTGTATCCTAACGACTATCTGGGGTGTCTGATATTACACCTCAGAATGTTTAGCACTGTAGTCTGCGCTTCACATTTCTTGTTGGCTGCCTGGCTGTGCTGCTATTTGCAGGACACAAAACTCTGTAAATTAACCAAACTACCTAGACTTGTATTTTTAGCAACAAGAAACAAATGATATTTTTGCAGAGAAATTAACTCAGACTAACTGGTGCACAACCTAAGACCACAGCTTCTCTGTGGCGCTTAAACTTGGGACCTGTGAGCTGCTGTGTTGAACTGCTGCCCCTGTTGCCATTGATTCTGCCTGTTGTACCTTTGAGTTCTGTCATAAAACACAGCTCATTACTTGCACATTATCAGGTGTGAAGCTGGAGAAGAAGCAAAGGCGCCGACATGGAGAAATCAGCCTGTCTGGGTTTATATTGCACAGCCATTCCTTTCCACTTGGGTGCGGCCAAAACTGAAAATTACATGTTGACGTTCCAGGCAGGTGGAAAAGGAAGGGGAAGAAATGAGTCCATTGTAACTGCCACACGCCCCAGGTAATCTCTGTTAGCTTGACTACTGAGCACTTAAAGGTGCCAGTGAAGGTCTGGACTCTCAGTTGGAGAAGCTTGGCGATCTGTGCCTTAGAGGAGGCCCATTGTGGCCGTGGAACCCCTACGAGCTCTATCATAACGTCCTGGCCTTTCCCAGCCAGCTTCCATTAAGGAAGGTTCCTCAACTCAGAAATATTTACTTTTATAGAGAGCAGTCGATTCACACAGGGACAGAGCAAAGAACAAAGGATCAAAGAGACACGGCAGAAGAAAATATAACAGACAAAGTGAGATTGTACATATAAGGTAAACTATACACTAAATCACTACAAACTGGAATGGCTGAAACAGCTGTAAGGTTAGCCGGTAGGTAACATAGGAGATAAAAGTAAAACAAACAACAACAACAAAAAAACTCCCAACCAAAAGGGGGGGGGGAAAAATAAACCTCTGGGGGTCCAAGTGGCAGCAGTTGCCCACCCCCTGGGTACTGAGAGAAGAGAGATTATACACTGTTCGTGGCATTTCGGCTAGTCTATCTGTCTGTCCTCCTGTTTCTTTATCTGTCTGTCTGTGTTTCTTTATCTAGCTGTCTGTCTGTCTGTCTAACTGGCCATCTGTCTGTCTGTCTGTCCCAATGTGCTGTTTTATATTTCAACATAGAAACAACCTGGGATCAGTGTGAACAGTTAATAGTTACCAGTAACAGCAGAGAGTCATGGATCACACACACACACACACACACACACACACACACACACACACACACACTCTCCAGAGGCAAAGTAACTTGATCAAAGCGTTTGCTTTTAAATATAGTTTTCCAAAGGAACTACTTGTTTATTTTAAAAGTGGCCCTGGGTGACTGGGCTGGATGTGGCATTCCTGCTTTTCAACCAAACATCTCACTCCGATGTTCTGCGGTGCTGCCAGCGATTGCTCTGCGGGGCGGTGGGATGACATGGGTCGATGTCTTGCTCAGTCAGAGGACCGTCCGCAAACACAAAGACGCGTCTCCTTGGTGATTGTAACAGGAAAGTGGTGCAGCGGCCTGTTCGCAGGCCTGGGACACCGGCTGCCATTTTGGCTCCACAGCTAAAGTCTTTAGGGGCAACAAGATTAAAAAAATAACAGCACAGAATGGGAACAATCTCTGCTCTTCTGTATTTTCTTTCACTTCAAGGATCATGGCTGAAGGCAGTTACTGCCCCAGAGATGCCAGCCAGGTGAGAGCGAGAACTGCTGGAGGTCTTATGTACAGCAGCACAGGAAAGTTTTTCACCCCTTTAGAATTTGCTGAATTTCTGCATCAGTTTTCCCTAAAACATGATCAGATTTGCAGGTAATACAAATAAAAGAAAACTTCATAATACAAGTAAAATGCTAAATGTTGTACTTTTAATGTGTTTGTTGTACTTCTAAGAAGAATCAGTGGTTATGCAGTGGCAGTTTTTATCACAAGCGGGTCCGTCCACAGGTCACCACTGGTAGTCGTGTGTGTGTGTGTGTGTGTGTGTGTGTGTGTGTGTGTGAGAGAGAGAGAGAGAGAGAGAGAGACGTTGTCGCCCCCTTGTGGCCACAGTCCAGAAGGCAGCTGGTTTTCACCAGAAACCCCCGCATCCAGCTGTTCTCGTTTAAGAAGAATTTCCAAACGAAATGAACATGAAGAGAAAAAAATGATAGTAGTTATGGTTACATGTGAAGATCCTCTGCTCAAGTCCCAGGAATGGTCTAACTTTAAACTGAACAAAATGAGATATTTTTGAAAAGAAAATCATCAAATGGTTAGAAGAAAATTGTTTTTGCAGTAACACCTATTTTGTTCAGTACTACCAGTTTTACCCTGTAAAGAGTGGATTTCTAATTTGTATTTTAATCTTGCGTCCAGTTGAATAAATTGATTTTTGTTGCCTTTTCTTTTGTTCAGGTGACACATTGCAGGCTGACTGTCTGATGGAAAATGGCACCAAGCCTCACAACAGACTAAAAGTGTCAGGAAATTCCTCGTGAGACAAAAGTTATGAGACCCCAAGTTATGGGGTCAAAGCAGCGGGGACAGTTTGTAAGTTGGAGAAGGTAGTTAAGCAGCACTGCAGTCTGGTCACAAACAGCTTATGGCTACAAGCAGCAGCTACTTTTACCTACAGCAGAGCTGCCAGTCGGTAAACATACAGCTGAGCTGTGAAGCGGTTTGGAACAGTAGCTCATGTGGTCGGTTGTTTGTACGTCACACATTTATATTTCCTGAGGGACGAGAGGCCGTCTGTGTCAGGAGATCATTTTCTCCTGAAGTCCCGCCAGCGGCGCTGAAGTTCTCCACCCGGCACCAGGTGTCAGTCCACCTTCGCCGCGGCTTTTCGGGGATCATTGAAGGGGACTGCGGACGTGTCTTTTCTCTGTTAGTCTCCATTTAATCTTCTCATCTCGTTCTGCTGGATGAGACAGTTTGCTTACAATTTTGTGCCTTTTGCGGACTATTTTTAAAGGAGTCTTTTCTGGACTCCTTGTTCACAACGTTGACATTTTTGTCCCCTTTATTAAAGAAATATATTTTGTGAACATCAACAGGATCTCCAAGTATTTAAATCGCTGTTTTTACTGACTGAAATTTAGCATCAAGTCATCAATAGTTTGCTGATGCCGACTGATGCAGACGGCAGTTATTTTGTCTGCTTAAAGCCATTTTCCCCCCAGTCGTTGCAGACCTTGAACTGTACCAGAGTGCTGCACATTGTGGTTTGCGGGGAAACAGAATCCTGGCATCGCGAGTATGATGCTTAGGGCGGTAAATATCCTGGTGTGAGGATATCTCTGAGGCCCACGTTGGCTTCAAGCCGCAGCTCTTCTCCAGCCCGGCCGTCCCGCTGCCGTACGACTCGGCAAGTCTTAAACAGCGGTGAACGCAGAGCGGCTGAGACACGTAACCAGGCCCAGGGACCAGCAGCTGCTAGACCATGTTCCTGTTTTCTGGCAGCTGGCCTTCCTCCTGTTTACGTTAGAAAATGACCGCCAGCGCATCATCCTCGGCCACACCAGTGAAACGCCTGGCTTTGTCGGCGTGTCGCCGATGTGACGCTGTGATCAGCCCTTCCGGTCGTCTGGGCTGCGGTGTGTGGATGGGAGCCGTCGGAGGGGTGACTGTAGTGTCAGGCAGTTCTCCTGAACCCTTGTTTTTTCTTGGGGCTGAAAAACGCTTCTATGATGAGGGTAATGGAGCGTTTATGGCAGGAGTAGCAGTGTGGAAAAATCTATATCCTTCTCAGCAGTTCAGGCTATGAGACCTTAGCTTGACTGTGGTGGCACTTGAGTGCTGGGTAGTGAGCCTGTCAAGGAGGCTCTTTTCTCCCTTCTCCGTGGTTTCTCCATGACAGAGATGAGCAGCGACGTGTTTGATTTGGAGAAGCGGGGGGAGAGAATGTCAGTTGTTTTTCCCTTCGTCTTCAGTGGACTACAGCTCTGTATCAGGATGGTCAGAAACGCCTTCTGTCTGCGATCTGCAGAAACACCACTTAGTACATAGATATATAAACACTGTATTTTGTGCACTTTTGCCCCTGACCTGCTGCAAATGACTGGTAAAAATGTCTCTTACCTGTGATTTATAATCTAGTGCAACTTACCCATTTTTATTTGTGAAGAACGGACATTTTCAGGCTCTGCGACTTGAGCTCCGATGTGACTTATAGCTCAGAAAACATGGTAAATCACCTGTATATTTCTGTGGGCAGCAGAATCTCCAGCCTAAGGCTCTTGTCGGTTTTGCACCTGAAGACCTGCATGCAGAAGGTGAGCAGGAAGGGAGCCAAGACTGATCTATCTGTCCATGAACTGATCTCAGTAACACACACTCCTGGAGCCCTAACAGCTGAGTGGTCCATAGCGCAGGATGCAACGCGTGTGCCCACCTACATTCATCAAAGCTTCTCCCCGGCAGCCCAGGCTGTGTGGTCTTTTTGCCCCAGACGCCGTTCAGCAAGTAGACGACAGCATCTTCCACTCCCACGTGATCCTGTTAGGCGAGAGGGTCCAGTGCCAGTGCTAACCGTGGGTTTAAAGTGTATAAATACAGTAAATGGTTGTTATTGCAAAGACCACTTACCAAAAATCTGTTTTTCTGCCCCCTGTGTTCTAATGCGCTGATCCAATTAGAAACGGTGGTTTCCGAGAGCTGCTGTTTACTTGTTTCTTTGCTTTATTGACCCGGGCCTCGGCGTGTAGAGCAGCGGTTCGCCCACCGCCTGCTGCTCAGCTGCTGATCAGCGACGACAACATTTGTCCTGAAGCAGGCGAGACACGGAGGCACAGCGGTGTTTCTGGGTTGTGCTGTGTGACAATATTCTTCACCTCTGCCTGGCTCCCCACCCCCGGGGTCTAGGTATCGTCCCCGGAACCCGCAGACGCGCCAGGTGCACTGCTCTCTATTATTTCTCCGTCTGTCACATGCAGATAGCGGTCGAACAGTCCGGCGCTAGCGGGTCAGTCTCCTGGACCCTCGCCTGGGGACACTGGTGTCTTTTAAGCCTCACATGGGAAGATGGGGCTGTGCTTTGAAGTATAGATCTTTTTGCTTGGAGGACAGTGAGGAAATTAGGGCTACCAGCCTGTTTTTTTTTCTTTTGTACTCTGTTGTCTTTTCAGGGTCCACCACAGATGTCTGGGTCCTTAAGATTTAGGCCAGTTGGCAGCGTGTCACCTATCTGTGCTGCCGGAGAACTTTAAACATTCTGCTCTTCTTGGGCAGTTTCTTGGACTCACTGCAAGGTGGCATATTAACAGCTGCCCTCTTCATGTCGGGCCCTGGGGGGGTCTTTCCAGTCTCGGCCATAGTGGCCTCAGGTGGATCAGGAAGGAAAACCCTCTTCCGGGAGAAAAATAGCCTCATTGCCTGACTACGCCGGTCCTGGTAATGTTTCTCCCAGTAGCTGTTGGCTGAGGCCTCCAGTGTTCAGGTTCAGGACGGAGGTGGTCGTCTCACCGGTGGAGAAAGGTGTGAAAATGTCTTTTTCCTGAATCAGCTGTCTTTTGTATTATGGGAGTCCTCAAGTTGGGAGGTGTCTCATGTGGTCCTAAGACTGCTGGCCTGAAGGAAGCCAGTTTAACGCCTCTTGTCCAGGGAGTGGAACGTAGAAAACTGTCCACTACTCACATGGTCTTTGCTCATGTGAAGATTACACTTCGAGGTGGCAAAACAGTCGTATGTGACTCTGTGTTTCCCGACTTCTGTGGTCCTCGTGAGAGAAGCAGCTACGGCGAAGCTCCGTGTGGCTCCATGCAGAAAGACATGAAAAGTGTGCTGTAAAAGAGAATTTTTGGGACGTGTCTGTGATTTAGGTGAAGTTCTGGTGGAGCTCATCCTAGTGGCTGTTCAGTGCTAAGAAGACAGGTGAGCAGCTGTCCTTCAGCAGGTCTTCAGGGATTACTGATGCCAATGATGACGTTTTTGGAACAATTCCCATCCGAGGTTACTATTCCACCTTTTGTGGAACTGCAGACACAAAATCTTTCATCCCCTTTAGCGTCCAGGGGAAGAAGGACGTTAGTGTCAGTGTGACTTTTCTTCTTATTCTTATTTTTTCAGTCATCGAGCCCCGTTTCCCCATTATTTTGCCAGGGCTCACTTTTCATGTTGCGTGTTGTTATGAAAGTGGGATTTATTGCTCGGCCCCGAGCAAATTGTTCTGCATCATCTCACAGGCACCACAGTCTTTTTAATATGTTGTATTTTCATAGACGTCTCCTTTGAGAAACTGGAGAACGACAGTTTATCCATCGTTGGAGAATCAGCGAACGCCTCTGAACAACAGCGTCAGCGTTCTGTCTTCTTACAGAGAGCAAATACCTTCAGTTCCCTCTACTGCAACGGGCTCTGACTCTGACTTTAGACTGACTTCCTGCATCCCTTTTCATCCACCACCGGCTTCCTATCGTCTTCATCTCATCTCGCCCTCAACCTTATTTCAGATATTGTTTTAATGATGTTTTCAGCTGTGTTTGCATTGCAGAAACATTTCAAGGTTTTTCAGAGTCTCCAAGAGTCAGTCATCTTCAATTTAGCCGTTGGCACAAAATATGAAAAAGCCGTTAGGGTTTCATCACTACGCGACCACTGCCGGCCAATCAGGATCCACCACCAGATGTCAGTCTCGGGGTCCGTTCTGTAACACACTTGGCTGCATGATGAACTTCAGCTGCAAGAAAAGTGTCTGTGAAAAGCTGACGGTTTCATTGCTCACATCCGCTGGTTGCACCAGGTAAATTTCTGGCAACATCTGATTCCCACGTCTTCACTGTGTCACATAGTCTCGGGTCTGTCTTTCACAGGGTCCTGAGGTTCTACGCCAGTGTGAAGAGGTTTTGACCCTCATACCGGTGGGGCTGCAACACAAGAACCAAGGAGTCTCTTTGTTTCTCAAGGTAAATGAAGTTATTCAGCTTACATCCCACCTGGTGTCAAGTCATTGAAAAATATTACCATGAAAATGGAGCAGTTTTAAATGTATTGACTGGGTGTCACTTTAAAGCCACTCTGATTTATGTTGCTGTATAATTTCATTTCTCATGGAACAACGTGGGTGGTTGTTCTGGTTCCGCTATGTGAGAAGATGCTGTTTGCAGGGGCTTGTTGACACAGTATAAATAGCACAGCTGGTTATGATCTACGCTCTGGGACCATCAGGAGGAGCCGGTCCGCCCCTGCAGGACCACAGGGCTTTGGCGCACCGTGGAGGCCAACCCTGCCGTGACAGCAGAGAGCTAAAGAAAGACTAAATCACGAGAAGCACAGGGACGGCAGGAAAGATGCTCTGGTTCAGGTTACCCTTCCTCAGGCTATGGGGGGGGGGGGGGGGGG